>CAAKHC010019413.1:45934-61671 GCA_901007825.1 Macroramphosus scolopax | reverse complement strand
CACACAAGCCTGCACATAAAACTCACTGAAATAAAATAATGTGCCTGAGAGTGTGTGTGTGTGTGTGTGTGTGTGTGTGTGTGTGTGTGTGTGTGTGTGTGTGTGTGTGTGTGTGTGTGTGTGTGTGTGTGTGTGTGTGTGTCAGTTCCTCATGATCGTATTGCAACCAGCCTTACATGTGGAGGCAGGAACAGTTTTATTGATAATGATTCATCCAGGAAAAGCCTGTGTAAACATTATGACCAGTTCAGTACTACTGGAGCAGTAAGGAAAGCAGGGTCACGCCTTATCTTCTTCATTCCTTCATAAAAAGGGTTTAAAGGCAGAGGCAGTGAAACTTCCTGTCAGAGCTTGAATTAGGGCACGTGTATAGAGATTGTCCAAGGTCTCCCTTCATTTCCAAAGAAATAATAGCAGTTTTAAACCATTGCAGAAGTCTAAGTGTGAAGGTCATATGTCATGGAATCATTGAGAATTTAAAGGAAGTTGATCCTGATGAACAACACATGTTAAAGTTTCATTCTTCTTCAGCTGTTCATGGTTCATAATATATGTACACTACATGTTACACAGTCACATCTTTGTTAGGATGTGATGTAACTGTCCTTTCCTATTTTTTCCCCTTTTCCAACTCGCACAGCAGTCCTGCCAAAAACCTTTCAGGAGAGCAGGACCTTTTAAGAGCTTGGAGAAAAATACTGACTGTAAAACACATTAATGAAGGCTCTATTGTTCGTGTTTGACCAGGCTTCACAAACAGCAGGAATGGAGCCTATCAGTATTTATAAGTGCTGGCCGGAGTCGTTGAAATGCCTCTGTTTGGCCCGGTAAAGCCAGACTAATGAGGAACTGTGAGGTCCAAGTGATAACTGCTAGAAGTGACCGTCTGTCACAAGGTTTGTGGCATTAGACTCACCTCTCCTGTTCATGGGTCGCACACGGACAGCGACCTTAACATTGGAGTCATTGAGATTGTTGTCATCCATGGTGCCACCTGACCTGTGGACCAAGAATGAATGGACACATATTAAACCAAGCATGTGCTATCAAATCTAATTATAGGTAGATTACTTTTCCTCCACGAACTTCACCTGAATATCTGAGATGTGTTTTCCACCGTGTGATAATGTCTCTATAAATAAGCAGTTAGCTAACTTACTGCCTCCGGCTTGTTATTACAATACTCACATCTAACCAGCCAGCTTCTATAAGCGTCTATAGAGCCGTAACAAGCGAAAGTTTTTACTACTTTGTAAATAAAGGACTAACCGTGTGAAACAGTGCGCAGTTGTTTCCCTGTCCGACTCCTGAAGACACCTTCAAGTACAGCTAGCCTGGGACGCTAAAGAGAGCTGGATAACAGGAACAAACATTAACATAAGCGGTCAAATATCATATATTGATAGATACTACGGGCTCCGGTGCTCACTGGGAACGCTGGTTTCTATTTCAAAGTCTAAAGAAACACTTACGGCGGTCCACAGTTCATTGTGTCGGCTCTTCCACCTGTTGCATTTCCTGAAACTTCCCGCAGAGATCAGTCAAGCCATGTCAACTCACAGCTAAAGGGATTTGCTGTGAGGTTTAGCGAGCTTCCAAGTGCCCCAGAAAGGCCAGGGTCCTCCTAGTGGCGCAGGCAGGTACTGGCACCTTGGTGGCGACCTGCGACACTCCGGTGACAGCTTGTGTCTCTGCTCTTGCGCCACTTACAAATGGAGAGTGAATCAGCGCCACTGCGTGGCCGCATTGCGTCCACTCTTCACCTCGAAGCAGCCGTTAACTCACTAAATGGACCTTCGTAATACAAAGACAATCCTTGTTCAATGTCGAGCTGACAGACACCCTTTGGGTCATCATGTGAAACTGTTTTAGTGTCAGTAACCGTTATAGTTGGTTGTTAAATATATACCTGTTTTACTAATGCAGGGAAAGTTGGTTTACGCTACTTCACGACAGTTTCAGTTGCCGAACGACAGGAGCCATATTCCGACGAAACGTGGAGTTGTTTACTGTTTTCGCCAGTTCTCTTTGGTGGAAGGCAGGAGTAGATCCATTAACAAGCCCACATTCATGTATAATTAAAAGGGTTACAAAAAGAACGAAATGGGGAAACCAAAGAAAAAGAGTGAGTGTGTGACAAAGTGTTTTTTAAATGTTTAACATGTTTTTTTTTGACTCGCACCGGCTTACTGTAGTTTAGCTCGTTGCTAATGCTATGTGTGAGTCCACTCAGGCTCGACATGTATAGAACATGTTAATCTATGTAAATCCCTTTTCAATTTCAAAACCGAAAGATATACAGTTTGGAACGACAGTGTAACCTTATTGTTTTGTATTTGTCAGCGTTGTTATTATGTATCTGGGATGTTTATCACCATATTGACCGACGTTAGCTAGTTATGGTCACCGCTCACCACTCGTCTTTTTTAATCTAATGTCTACGTTGAAAAACTAACTTTGCGGTGCATTTCGTTTTCAATTACAGTGAATACACCCGTTATGTATATTGAAACAACCCAACTTTTCTTTGACAGCCGACCTGAGCCGAGCTGAGCTGATGATGATGACCATTGCAGATGTCATCAAGCAGCTGGTTGACGCTCATGAAGAGGGAAAAGACATCAATCTCAACAAGTTTGTCTCTCCCAGTTACAGATATAAACATACAGTTTGTTGTGATGTAGTTATAAAAACTGTTTGCGCATGTCAGTAAACTTATATTACAATTAGTCGGGATGGAAAGAGTCGTATTCTGTATGGTTCATATGTTTACATCATAGTTCACATCTGCTGTCCTATACAGCATAATAACAAATAGAATAACCTCTTCATTCTTTACTTCCTTTTTCTAAGCTTTTAAATAACTAAAGAGATGCTCTCCCACTGCTGTGTATCATTCTTATCTGTTTTCAAACAGAGTGAAGACAAAGACTTCAGCTAAATATGGGCTTGAGGCGCAGCCTCGTTTGGTGGACATCATCGCTGCTGTTCCGCCACAATACCGTCGTGCTCTGGTTCCCAAACTGAAGGCTAAACCGATCCGCACTGCCAGCGGAGTACGTAATTCCATCACTATTATCTACTTTAGTTGTTTGAGGAACTTGTAACCTAAAAGATAACACACTTTTTACTTGCTCATTTAACTGTTGTTAAGTTTCTCAGAGGTCTAAGGTTCCTCAGGATTTCCTGTAGTTAGTATAAGCGTTAAATGTTTGAATCTTTTCTGAGCTCTAGCTTGTGTGTTGGATAACCGGTACCTGCATTGAAAGTATCTTATTACAAGTTTATTGCTATAATATGATTCCTGCAATTACAATATTCAGTGCTTGTCTCGTGCCGCAGATTGCAGTCGTGGCTGTGATGTGCAAACCACATCGATGTCCACACATCAGCTTCACCGGCAACATCTGTGTGTAAGTGTAACTGTTGTCCTCTCTTATCTGAAACTTCAGGTTTTTAAGTTTATGTGTTTTTGTACAGGGAAGCAAGTTAAAGATCCAGAACCTCCAGAGAGCTAAATAAGATCTTTGGAGGGTTTCAGTTGCATTTGTTAATTCCAACATTATTTTCACTTTGTTATTACCTGTTTAGATATTAACTGTGACTGTATTAAATTAAACTTTTAAATATATCTTTCCTCTGACAGGTACTGTCCTGGTGGGCCAGACTCCGACTTTGAGTACTCAACACAGTCTTACACTGGCTATGAGGTACGATAACATTAATTCTGTCATGTATTCTGGTCCATTACTTAGGAAAATGTCTTTACATTCATCTGCTTACAGTCGTTTTATCCATAACATTGACCTATAAATCACTTTTATCCTGGGATCTATTTTGTTTCTCCTTTTTATATCCTTGGTCAATTTTGTTTTCCCTTTCTCTTATCCTTAGCCTTCCTATGTTAATATTTAAAATGGCTTTACCTTATTTCTGCTACTTGTTTTTCCAAACAGCCAACTTCCATGAGAGCCATCCGTGCTCGATATGACCCCTACCTACAGACCAGGCATCGGGTGGAGCAGGTCAGTGTTGCCCTGTAGTTTGAACACACATCTTACGTCTTCTTAATAGCATTTCATTTATCAACAGGCCAGTGTGTAGGATTTAAAAGGAACCTTTAGCCAAAATGGAATATAATATTCAGAACTCTGTATTCACTAGCATATATTCCCCTGACACTATAATTGTCTCGGTCTCATTAGCTTGGAATGAGTCACGTAGAACACCATGTTGCACCCCGTGTTTCTACAGGGTTCGTCCAATAGTTTTCAAACAATAACATGGGGTTGAAACACCTGAATGAGAGTGTTATTCTGTTGATTACAAGGTTGGGTTGAGCTCGACGATTTCCTAGGGGATGCACATAAGCCAGGGCGAATCAATTACAAAATGAAGCAGGCCAGATGTTTTCAGAAGACGATGCAGAACCTTTTTTTTCTGCCTTAACTGATGTCAAATTTTAAACCAATGCAAATAATTGTAGTGAAAATATAAACATTTATTATAGCTTAACATTTGAAATAAAGTGCAGGAACAGTAACAAACAGCAGTCAATGCTGTCGTAGAACCACAGACAGTGGCAGTAACAGTAACCAGTGACACACTCTTCCTCCTCCGCATGAACAATATAAAGTCAGCAACGACCAAAACCAGAACGCTAAGTTACAAAGCATAGTCTGAACTCCACTACTGCCGTAAAAATCCGTTCCTATCGGTACTGCACAGGTACAACTCTCACTATATATGCAGTTCAATTGGTCTGATTTATCAATGCCGGACTGGCCCACTCGCAGGTTGCTTGTGGATATGGCCTATGTGACTGAGATTGAATAGCCAGACGTATGACAGAACTGTATCACATCATTCCCCAGCAGCCCTCCTGAACTGAAGAGCTAACATAACAGTGAAACCAAAATATCATCTTCCCCAATCTCATGTCAAGACCTTAGTTATTCTCTTCTGTTAGAGTAGCGTGGTACCTTCTTAGAATATTATCCCACCAGCATCCTGAGCTGCTGGGAATGTGCTGAGAGTATATAATGTGGACTGGTTCTATAGTTATCATCAACACCACGTCAGTGTACTTCACTCTAACTCCAGCTGCTGCTGTTCATATGTCTCAGTGTGACCAAATTCAACATTACCAGGTGTTCAAGCTCTGGTATTTCTTTTGTGCTGCAGCTGAAGCAGCTGGGCCACAGCGTGGACAAGGTGGAATTCATTGTGATGGGCGGAACATTCATGGCTTTGTCCGAGGAGTACAGAGACCACTTCATCAGGAACCTTCACGACGCTTTGTCTGGACACACCTCGAACAGCGTGACGGAGGCCGTCAGGTACTGAAACACTTCAGCTGCTGTTCCCATTTCGCTCTTTGTTATACAAATGTATGTGGTGAATTAGGACTATAATCATTTTCTATACACGTAATCCTCCACCTTAGAGATCTACCACACCTAATAAGCCTTAGAAAGTTCCCTCAAGTTGAGGGGTTTATTGTGCGTCTTATGTGTTGTACTGTGTAATTGCTCACATGATATATATAATCCAGCTGTCGTCACTAGAGGGAGCTATTTTACAACTTGAGTTCTTCTTTCTAGCCGGATATTTTCCACCTCTGCCAGGACTATGTGACAAAAATAAATTAATAACAAAAAATAGGATAAAATGAATGATTGATTGATTTTGACTTTACTGTGTACGCCAGCATTCTAGTGATTTTTATATCTTTTTAAACATCACCGTCATCCCCATCGTGCTTTGTTTTTCTATACAGAATGTGGAGTATCATGATTTTATGAATGTTTATACAACAGTTTCTTCACATTCATTAGGCCCCACCTCCTTTCCCCCCAAAACTAACTCCACCTAAACACCAAACATCCTAAAGGAAGTTAAGCAATGACGACCATCTCCACAGATATAAGAGTTCCTCAGAATTCAGGAGGAAAGTACGAGGCGCTGTCAGTCTCAGTAAGTCCTCCTCAGTTACGTCCATCGATTTCTCACTTACTGACTTGGGCCAGCTTTGAAAGAATTTGAGTTCCCACCTGCTCAGAATGGACAATCTGCAACCTTTTACATGACTTGCAGGAGATTCAAAGTGAAAGTAGAAATGGCCATTTGTTGAAGAGGTGAAGACATCATACAGGCGAATGGACCAAATAATATCTTTCTCACACGCCTGAGGCTTTTAGTTTATTATGGTAGACATACCAAAGACGGCAGTTTGTGTGAGTGTGTGTGTGTTGATGTTCCTCCCTGCCTGTGTATACGTGTTTGCACTGCTATCAGCAGCCACCATTAAGATGCTGTGATTGTGGTGTCTGCTCAGTTTGAGAAGTATGAGGCACTTGGTACGGTTTGCCCTCAGTGTGATTGTGTGTGTGTGTGTGTGTTTATGTTTATGTTTGTTGGTAGAAAATTGGGTGCATACATGATGCTCGAATCTCTGGTTCATGCTCACGCTGCTCCCGATCTGATCACAACAGCGAGATACGGTGAGATAATCGCCTGAGATAATAGAGTTTTTATTGATTCATTTCACACAATCTGA
Organism: Macroramphosus scolopax; assembly: GCA_901007825.1. Taxonomy (NCBI): domain Eukaryota; kingdom Metazoa; phylum Chordata; class Actinopteri; order Syngnathiformes; family Centriscidae; genus Macroramphosus; species Macroramphosus scolopax. The sequence goes on along the minus strand of CAAKHC010019413.1, from coordinate 55,112 downwards.
TTGTCGTCTCTGGAGCATGAACTCCCATAATTGGTCTAAATCAGCCAGCAGACTGTAAAAGATGGACATTTACTGCCAGCAGGAAGAGAATCAGAAGGAATATGAGAAGGCGTGAGGGAGCAAATGGTCGTTGGAGCAGCTGGAGTGGAGAAACGGCAGCGGGCTGGTGTGTTGTTAGGAGGTGTTTGTGTTAGTCACTTGTGTGTGTGTGGAAGCAGAGTCCAGACTACATGAAGCAAATACTTGGTGAATCTAGAACAATAACATTGTTGTTTATTCATACAAATAACAACGATGTTGCTCTGCATGTCTCCTTTTCTTTTAATTCCATCACATCAACTCAAATATCAAATTGGCGCAAAAGTGCAACGTGCTGATTCTGTTTTGTTTCCGTCAGTTAAATGTTTTAAGTTGTTCGACTGGAGAATCAGTGAGCTAATTCTGATGGTCACACAATGTCTACCAACCCCTCCAGGGTACCTTCCTCTTGTTGTTGACCTTCCTGGGGAGGGGCGGGTTCATTCATGAGCAGTTTGATGCTCTGATGACACTGGTACATTTCAGTACGTAAATAAGAAACCTCGACCAATTAAAGTGCAATAATTTGCCTAGTCATGGTTTCTTTGTTTCTTTTAATAAGCCTGAAAACTAATAATGGAATTGGCAAAGAGAGTGGGAGAGAGTCTTGGGGCTCGACGTATTATTATTTGTCTTAGAAAGGAAATTGTGTTCTCAGTGGTTTGTAATATGTGACGGCAGCCAACCAACGTAATGACACCAAATCTCCTTTTACATTTGCAGACTTTGTTCCAGTGAATGGAAACCTTGATTGCAAATTGTGTAGTTCAATATATTTTATCTGCTTTTTGTTGTTTCTCTGAAAAACTGGCTGCTTGTTGCTGTTGGCAACCAAGCTGATGAGGGAGACGGACAGAGAGCCAGACAGGAAACCAAAACAAAAAAGCGCTGGGAGGGACACCTTTCACATCACCAGTGTTATCATAAACTAATATTCATCTTTTAATTATTGTCAACCTTCAGAGAAACACTGATGGAGTCTAAACACAAACACATCTTCATTAATCATATTCAGGTTTAATCTGCATCCTTTTTCAGTCAAGGCTTATAAATGACTGAGTCATTTAAGACTTCAGACACAATGTAAGAGCTCATTAATAACTCATTTGACGTTATTTGCAATCATCTGTTTTGATTGTTTATATAGCAGGTTCTTAATATGAGGTTAAAGTTAACTTTCTAATGAGCCTTGAAAACTGCATAGAAATTGATGTTGCTAATTTTCCTATAGTGCCCCCCCAATTAGACGAAGTCATCAAATACAGAAATTTATTAGAGTAAAAAGACGTTATTAGATGAATACCAACAGACGTGATGGAGCCAGTTTCCTCCTGCAGGTACTCGGAGCGCAGTAACACCAAGTGTGTTGGAATCACCATCGAAACGCGGCCTGACTACTGCCTGAAGCGACACCTCAGTGACATGCTGGCCTACGGCTGCACCCGCCTGGAGATCGGAGTCCAGAGTGTGTACGAAGATGTGGCCCGTGACACCAACAGGTCAGTGTGTCAGAGAGGCTGAACAGACAAACGGATGCAGCTAGACAACTGAACACAGCGTGACGGCAGCGGTTCTGATTGTGTGCTGTAATTATGTTTTCCTCTCTGCAGGGGCCACACGGTGCGAGCGGTGTGTGAGTCCTTCCACCTGGCAAAGGACGCCGGCTTCAAAGTGGTGGCCCACATGATGCCCGACCTGCCAAATGTGGGCATGGAGAGGGATGTGGAGCAGTTTATTGTAAGCATTCACAACAGTGATCCGGTTTAGATTGATTCAATGTATGCAGAGATCAGCATAACTAAGTTTAACCCAAATCAGGTTTCCTCCAGTTTCTCCCAGCTGCAGTTCAGGACTGAGCCACACTCAGTCATTCATTGTGTTGCATTCATTTAGTCACGAAACCTCAAAGGCTTGTAGATGAGATGGAAATGAAGGCAGAGATCAAACATGGCTGATGTCCAACCTGTGAGTATTCATAGATGAATGCACAGTAGTAATGACTATTGATTACTTCCATGGTTGTAATGTCAACATGCTGACTGGTGGGATTCCATCACAAGAGGATCTCTGTTAATTACACTGGTGGATGATTCATTCATTCATTGTCTTACAGTAGTTTGGATGGACTCTGTGTTCTCACAGATGCTCAGTCGAAGCTTGTAAACTCTCCTTAAGGAAGCTGGTCAGTGGATCAGGACTCATTATGCTCATTATGCAGTTCGACAGTGATGATAGAGACAAGAGAGAAAGTCTAACATGCGTCAAAAGGGTGCGGCCATTATCAAACTGCAGCCCTCCTTGTTTAAGTTTGACGAAACACCTTAAACTGATACACAAATAAACATAATCAGTGAAGCTTCAGAGGAATAATCTTTTGTTTGACATTTACAGTCACGTCTTCTTGTTTGTCTTTGCATCAGAGTGCGTCAACACTACTTATTACACAGTGGTGTAGTAGCAAGGAAGCCCTACACATATCTTAAAATAGCAGCAGAGAAGCTGCGACAGTCGACTCCCAGACCCCGAGAAACTGTGATGTGAATCAATAGAAGATGCCGTCAGATGTCTTTGAACAGCAGGCTCGCTTTCCAACTCTGATTGGAAACACAGCTACGATGTGAACATGTTCCCTCCCAACAAGCAAGTCTGTAGGATATAAATGAAGACCCGGCTTGAGGCTTCGCACAATTCCAGCTCATTTGGTTTATTTTTGCATCGTTGAAACCGAAGTGATTAAAAAAACACAGCAATGGCAGAAAAAGGGGAGCTGTCGCTAATTGGTGCGAGTGAGACTCTGACGCACCCCCGTGGATCAAAATGTGTCACTCAACGTGTCAGCGCTGAGCAACCGTAACTATATGTGAGTTGTTTTTACTGTCAGTGCAACTTTTTTGAAGTCCTTTCGTTGCTGCGTCTGATGTGTGCGGCCTGCGGAGTCGTGACTCATCGTTCTGTGCTACAACAGAGTAGCCTGGCTGGAACGGAGGGGAGGATGTTCACAGCTGCCTTCACTGTCAGCAGATAAGACAACAGAAAGAGATGCAACATTCAGATGGAGTTGGAAACAACTTAGCTCCGCTCAGACAGGCCGAATGATGAAACACCTGATATAATGTACAGGGGGGGGGGGCTTTGACAAGGGCCAACAAGTAGTCCAACAGCCTGCATGTGGGAAATGAAGCCAAAGGAAAAGCCTGGTTTTGTGCTGTGATCCTGTAAAGTTAAAGGACTAGTTGGTTGTTTTTGTCCCTGCTAAGAGTTGATGTGCACATTAATTCCACACTCTTGTTTATAGGCATGAAAGTGAAGCCAGCACACGCTTTTGCTTAGCGAGGCATGAAGACTGGAGGAAGAGGGAAAAGAAAGGGACACATTCAGACATCTGCTGGAACATTGAGGTTATGTACGGGCAGCGGTGTATTTTCAGTAATGTGCCAGCATACGTCGTAAAGCTACTTTTGTACTGCCGCCGCCAAATCTTCCCTTTGAGCTTCATCAAGGTGGGTTGCAGCACCCAGCTCTGATTATTGCTTCTGCACATTCTCTGTTGCTAAGGGTTGTTTCATATCGTCCTGGAAGTCATTAGAAGAATACGTCTATGCCCTTTCTGATGATATGAATATGCAGGTAGTCTCACATGTGGCTGTTCTTAGCAAATGTCATTTATTAGGATTATATATATTCACTAGGAAACAATACACCACTGTACTGTGGAGGGCTTTTATGATTCGGGAGCTTTTGTCGAAATCAGCCCACTTTGCATATTTAAATTCAAACTCATCTCTACTCTGCATATATTCCACTTCACCAGCCCCTTTCTGCTCGGTGTACACTTGAATGCACTTACAAGATATTGCATCAAAACAGCGGGTGGGCAGGGAGACGCCTGCACGGTCGGTGTGCCTGAGACCTGCCGCGACGCGTCAGTCTGTGCTCCTTTTGTCTCCTTAAAATGGGACATGGGTGTAAGTTAGAGCTGTTGTTGTTCTCACCGAGTTAGTAAAATAGTGATGTCATTGATGTGGCCGTTTAAAACACCTCTACTGTTCATGTCTTCCAGCAGATATGCAGCATCGCCTCAGTGTGTGTGTTTGTTTATTTGTACTTTCTTCATATACTTTATCATCCGTACCCTCCGCAGGTAGTGAACATTCAAACACACACACACACACACACTCATCAGACCAGTGAGCTGCCAGCCGATTAGCAGCGCCCGGGGAGCAGTTGTGGATTAGTTTCCTTGCTCAAGGGCACTTCAGCTGGATGCTGAGGGACGGGGAGCCGCTGTTCCTTCACTAATCCCGCCGTTATTTACAGAGCCGCTGAAATGTGTGAATCTTTTTAATCTTTCCTGCAACACTTCCTCTTCCCACTTCCGTCTTAAGGTCTCTGTTATATCCTGTCGCTGTCTCTCTCTCTCTCTCTCTCTCTCTCTCTCTCTCTCTCTCTCTCTCTCTCTCTCTCTCTCTCTCTCTCTCTCTCTCTCTCTCTCCCTCTCTGTCTGTCTCGCTCTCGCTCTTTTCCAATCTTAACGTCTCCCTTCAGCAGTTCCTCCCTCTCTCTAATCTGTCCTGTCACATCAGCTATCTCCTCTCTAGTATCTGCTTCACTCCCCTCCCCTCTTATCACACTGCCATTTCCAGATTACACATCTTGTGTGTAGCTCCTCCACAACATACGTAATCTTCCATGACATGCTTCCTGCGAGCCGGAGGGGAAGACGCAGGTCCTCAAATGTCTTCACTCCAGGACTCAAACCCCGGCTCTTTCCAAGGATCCATAAAAATCACAGGAAGCCTCCCGGAGTCGGTCCATTTCCATACTGTACACGGTCTGTTGTTACATGTGGAAGAAAACATCAGAAGAGATGGAAGGAGGACGTTAGTCTAGTTTGTACTTCACACACATTTCCATTCTTATCTTCTACTGTAGTTTTTACTGCAGCCGGCGGGATGCTTCTCCGTACCATCTAAGCATCGTTGGATGATTACACTCTGAAATCAGAAGCATTAGAGACTTAATTAATTAGCTGAAAGCATCAATTGACAGACAAATCCAACTCCCGTCCGAATGATTTCAAAGATGCTACACGCTACATTTATCATTGAGGGGCTAAAAGGACAAAGAGACAAACAAATTAAAGGAAAACTTTTTAATCAGAGTAGAGCATCAAGTCAATTAAACTTCTAGGATATTGATCTGATCAGTTCAGCAGCAGAGGGGGTTGTTGATCAGTTTAAGCTGCTTTTGTGTTAATGAAATTAACAACAGGCGCACTAGAGGGGCAGCAATGAGACGGCCCCCGAAACAGGTAGCATGAGGCGACACCTGGACCTACAGAGGTCGCACAGGCAGGCCAACTCCTCCAGGATGGCACATCGATATGTGTCATTGCTCTCAAGAGCATGGAGGAGATCCAGGAGACAGGAAGTTACTCTAGGAGAGCTGGTCAGGGCCGTCGGAGGTTCTTAACCCATCAGCAGGTCCGGTATCTGCTCCAGGATGAGCACTGCCAGAGCTCTACAGGATGACCTCCAGCAGGCCACTGGTGTGAATGTCTCTGACCAGACAATCAGACTTCATGAGGGTGACCTGAGGGCCCGAGTCCTCTAGCGGGCCCTGTGCTCGTTGTCAAGCATGCATACAAGCCCGTTTTTTCCCTTTGATTTTCGGGCTGTCCTCTGTAGGTTGATCGTTTTCATTTCCATCAAACGATGTGGCCTCCTTTCATTACCCAGTCCATATCAGTATAGATGTCCGGCATGATTTTATTTCTCCCATTGAGATCTGATTCCTCTGATCTGATGTTTTCAAAGTGTTCCTTTACTTTTTGTACGTACTTGTGATGATAAGAACCGGCGTCACACTGCAGCCCTGCTTCCATCGTGACGCCGCGCCGCCCGCTGACCCTCTAAAGGATTATGCAGGGGAAGATGATCTGTGACAGTGTGACAGGAAATCCCAGCTCTTACATTTGCTTTCAACATCCAATTGGTGAGAATGAATCAAACAGCAGCGAACATGATGCAAACAGCAGCTGAGGTTTCAATGGAACCTCCATGGAAATTGTTAATAATTTGATTGAAGTCCACTTGGCTGAGAGTCTCCAGCGCTGGTCACCATGTGAAGGAGGCGGAGACTTTAGGTTCTCTCTACATTAATGAATCTCATACATTCATCCCGATGTGCTTCAGTTCCAGCCGCTATCTGTCCCTTGTTTCCTCGAATCACAGACTCTCTGCAGCAGCAGAACTTTACATCCCCCCTTGCGTCCATCATGGTTGCCTGATAGTGAAATTCGATTACAACTTCCTCCCAGACTGAGATGCTCTCTCACTTATCTCTGGTGTACAGATGCTCCCTGTCCCGGGGGGGGGCGGCGTTAACAGGGTTCCTCTCCACCAAACAACAGGAGCTGTGATATGTGATCCAAGATGGGAGCAGGTGCAGAATCCCTAAAATAGTCTTTAGTCCTTCTTTTGGTATAGCAACCACTGTTATTTGTCCCCGCTCTGGTTCAGTGACGCGTCATGGTGGACGTGTCCTCTTGTGATGATGAGTTGTGCAGAGAGATTGTGCGATACGGATAAAACAGGAGAGTGTGATAGTCAGCACAGAGGGGAGGAGAACGACTGGAAGACCTGGACACAGGTGGTGGTGATAGATCCTATTCAAGGTATGCAGGCTGACGGTGTGTTGGTATATGGTTTATTAATTCCTGTAAGTGTCCTCGATGTTCACTACATAATACCGTGATATCTCTGTGATTGTACCCTGAACGACCATCTAATGCTGTCTCAGCCCTGCTGGACTCCAGTGGAGTAGATGAGCTCTGTTTGACGTCCACTTGATGTCCAGCTTGTACAGTGGATGCTCTCCATGCTCTCCATGCTGGAGTCTCCAGCTTTATAAATAGGTCATTTATATGTCGTATTGAGATGCTCTCGATGAGGCGGTCTGCTCAGGCACATGAGAGAGTTCATCTCTGGGGACCTCTCAGGATCCCTCCTCTCTTTTCTCAGTGTAAATACACTGATAGAGAACACGGAGAAACGACAAAGCAATAACTTACTCACATTAATGAGAGAAAAAAATGGATGTGCTCTTAGTTTTCTCAAACAAACTGAAAACAGAAGTTAGAACTACTTAAATGTTCCTCTGATTATCTGCCAGATGTTTCACACAGGCTGAGCGTGGGACCGGAGGCTGATATGGAGCAATAACTATGATTGTGTGGCTGTTTGCTGGCGTGAGAATTAAACATAATACTTTATATGTTGTCATATATTTAGTCTGTCTAATAAAACAGACACTGCAGGTGTTAGCTTGGAGCAGAGAAGCCTTTTGTCTTCGGGTTCAAACACCGCCAACGTACTCACAACCTTTCCAGAACAAGTGTGTTTGCAGATAAATGCTGCCTGACATGATGACGTCCTGTGTTGCAGGAGTTCTTTGAGAATCCGGCGTTCAGGCCCGACGGTTTGAAGCTGTACCCGACACTGGTGATCCGGGGGACCGGTCTGTACGAGCTGTGGAAGACGGGCAGGTATAAGAGCTACACGCCCAGCGCCCTGGTGGACCTGGTGGCCCGGATCCTGGCGCTGGTGCCGCCCTGGACACGAGTGTACCGGGTGCAGAGGTGAGTGAATGACTGGACCTGAGGAGTTGAACCTTCAATTAAAGTTGGATAATGATTTAAGTCTGTCTCTTCGAGGCCCCACCCTTGAAAGCCCACTTTATTCTGATTGGCCGGTGACAGGTGACTGTACAAAGACACAAGCTGATCTCAGCTACAGATGTCAAGTCATCAGACGTCGTAGCATTACAGTGGCTATATGCAAGCAAAGCTCAATAGGTGCCCTTTAAAGTTATTCTTCCATCATTTCATGTATCTATTTGCTGTCTTCCCCTCCCCCTGCTGTGGCTCTACCCTTCAGGGACATCCCCATGCCGCTGGTGAGCTCCGGAGTGGAGCACGGCAACCTGAGAGAGTTGGCCCTGGCCAGGATGAAGGACATGGGCACCGAGGTGAGACTGGCATATTGAACTGAAACACTCCAGCTGGGACGCGCTCCAAACTGGTGCTGTAGAGCTCCGTCGGTGCCAACGGATGAATGCTGACAGGAAGTATAGATCAGATCCGCTGGAGCACAGGATAGAAGCACTCGCCCTCCCACACCCCCCGTGGTTATTGAATGTCTGTGGGGGAGGTGGAAAGTAGATGATGAATTCAGTGAATGTTGATCCACTCAGCGTCGATCCAAATTGAAAACACCAGGCCAGGCTGCACCCGTCAGACTCAGAGGCAGAGAGGAGCCCTCGCCAACTCCCATCACATCCACTCAGGATGGAAGGCCTCATCCAGGGTCTTCATCAGGAAACACCTGGGGGGTAAAGAGCCACCTGGGAGGCTCGATTAGAGGCCAGATCGATCCATAAAACAACAGTGGCGACTGCTGCTCACTTCAACTTGTCCTTGTTCCACGTTGTCTCTACCCCCCTTTTTCCAGGATTGCCTGTCAATCACTATCATTATGTTTCTGTACAGAGAGGCTGCTGGCGTCCACCTCTCTGTACCTATGATGTCACATATTTTGCCGCATTAGCACCCGACTATTATCCTGCGCTGAGTCAGTCTGTTAGTTTTTATGATGATAAAAACATCCGCTCCTCCCGTAACTGCTTCGCCCTGTGTTTTGTTTAACGAGTTTCACACGGAGGACGTGAACCAGCGGCGGTGGGACGTGTTGGGTTTGCATTAACTGTAACAGCTGTCGTAGACCTCTAAAACGGTGTGAAGACGAGGAGCTGATATCGGTCACACCGTGTGTACTGCACACTGCATCACTTCCTGTGAATCATCACATGGTGCCCGACTTTGAATGTAGCGCAGCGCTGACGAACTCAGCCACTGATGATGAACGACATATCAGGGCTGCTGAGAACATAAAGTTTTATTATTAATTTTGTGCTCATTCAAAGACAGTGTGATGAAGGGCTACAACACTTATAATGAAGATTCCTCGGCACAATGGGGGGGGGGGGCAAATACACACGAACAACGAAATAAATAATCTATCGGCAAACATCATTATTTTAA
>CAAKHC010019413.1:32622-45914 GCA_901007825.1 Macroramphosus scolopax | reverse complement strand
CCCGGGGGAGGGGGGGGGGGGGGGGGGGGGGCAAATACACACGAACAACGAAATAAATAATCTATCGGCAAACATCATTATTTTAAACATCTGTATCCACCAGAATCTCACAGTTTGTGCATCCCTAGTGACACATTGAGTGCCTATTGCAGGAATTAAGACATTAATGTATCAACATGGGGTTTGATATATTTGTATTTCAACTTTACTCGTGTAAAATAAAAAACTTTTAGGTCGGGTGAACACCAAATGTCTTTTCTGCGTCTATCTTCAGTTCATATTGATACCAGTTGATGTCAACTTCAGTCTGTAATCTGCTAATCCTTCATGCGAGTCCTTCTCTGTGTGCAGTGTCGCGACGTGAGAACAAGAGAAGTGGGCATTCAGGAGATCCACCACAAAGTCCGACCTTACCAGGTAACTGATCATGCTTCATCTTCAGCACGCTGCCTGAGGTGGAAGGTGTTGACTCAGAGTGTGTGTTCAGGTGGAGCTGGTGCGGAGGGACTACGTGGCCAACGGCGGCTGGGAGACCTTCCTCTCCTACGAGGATGCTGAGCAGGACATCCTGATCGGCCTGCTGCGTCTGCGCGGCTGCTCCTCGCTGTCCTTCCGTGCGGAGCTGAAAGGGGGCGTGTCCATCGTCCGAGAGCTGCACGTGTACGGCAGCGTCGTCCCCGTCAGCAGCCGGGACCCCAACAAGTTCCAGCATCAGGTGATGAATATACGAAATACATCAAGACTCAAACAGCTTTAGATGATTTTAACCTGTCCTTCTGCCTGATTAGGGCTTTGGTATGATGCTGATGGAAGAGGCGGAGAGAATCTCCAGGGATGAACACGGGTCCTTCAAGCTGGCCGTCATCTCAGGTGAGAATCCTTCATCCACTGCCCAAACATCCAAATACAAACCACGACTTTAATCTGTCGGGTGTCAAGTTTCACTTTATGTTATAAAGTACAGCAGGAGTTAGTAGGTGAATGGACTGACTGACTGTATGTCGCTCAACCGTAACTTGTAGCTTCAAAAACATTTTGATGGAACCCTGAGAGAATAGCCTGGCCCATCAATCCAGAGAGGATCCTGACGGGGGAAGCTAAGAATAGAAAAAGAGAGGCAGGAACGCCGTTACCTGCCGTTTGTCAACTGCATTATAGCGCGACTGCCGTGAGTTCAGGCCGGTCGGGCCGGTCTGACGGTCACAGTAATGAGATGAACGCTGATAACAAAGGATGTCTCAGGAGGCACAAAAGTCTTTTTTTAACTCATGTTAAAACATCCTTCTGTTCAGTGGAGGGTTTCCTCTGGTGCTTTAACTCGTGCCGGACCAGGTTGCAGTTTTATTAACTCAAACAAGCACTTCTATCTGTTTCAAGACATGTACAAGCTGGTCGTCCTGTTGTCACGGGAACGCAAAGCCCAGCCGCTCCGGGCTCACGTGTCGAGCCGAGTCGAGACATTGTACAGAAGAAATGTCACCTCTCTGTCCCAGTTTATCTTCATGATATTACAAGTAGAGTTAAATGCTGCTCATATGAAGATGTGAGATAGTGGATATTCAGGGGAGACGCCGTATCTGTTAACATACATACGTGTCCCTGAACACATCTGAGGTGAGGGATAGGCAGTGCTGAAACATGATATGGATTCATTTTTTAATCAGCCCCGACTAGTCTGACAGTCAGATCATTTCCACGAGCCCCGTGCGTTGTGCTGCACCGAACTCATTTGGGCAAATTGAACTTGATTTTACAAATTCAGATACATGGAGCGCTCAGTCAACCCGCCCTCATCCATCAGGCACCGCGCGGTCACGTCGGCTGCTCCCTCATAGAGGATGAAGGGCATCCGTCAGGTACACGTCGACGGGTTCGGTGCGTCGTCACTCCGCGGTCTGCATCCTCGGGAGGGGCGGGGCTTAGGGTGAGGCGGTCTGGATGGTTGGTGACAGGAAAAGCTTTGTTTTTCAGCTGAAAGTGTTCCGGGGTTTGTTCCTCTTTGCACGGTTGTCATTCAGTGTATTTACTGACAGGTGGATGCTGCATCCAGCCAGCGTCATGACAACCAACATAACAGGCATAACAGCACCTTTTTTTAGCAGCAGCCTCCGTTCTGCGGTTCTCCTCTGAGTACTTTGTTTTCCTCTCTGGTTTGTTTTGCAGGTGTAGGAACAAGGAACTATTACAGGAAGATGGGCTATGAGCTGGAGGGGCCGTACATGGTGAAGGATCTGTACGCACCTGGAACGGACTGAACCTGGGTTCTGTTTCTACCTGGCAACAGACACACGCACATTTCCCAGAACATCATTCTCGGGGGGATTTGGGGTGAAACTCGTTCTCTCTTTAAGCATCAAAGGAGACCCATAATTGATTTTTCTCTCTGTGTGGCATTTGCTTCTTTTATCTGGGCTTCAGCAGGGAATGCTGAGGCACCTCCTCCTCCTCCTCCTCCTCCTCCTCTTCTTCATTTAGATAAGGAGGTGGTGCGTGGCAACGTAAGAAATAAAGTTAAAGTTGAATTGACATTCTTAAACCCTCCACTGCTGCAAACTCTAACAGGTTGGTTATTTAGAAAGTTCAACTTTGGTCTTCATCAGATACCAGGAGACATGACGGCGTGTTATCTCAGGTTCTCACACCGGGCACCACCGGGGCCCCGCTGGCAGACTGGTCCAGCAGGAAATACTTTTAATTCCACTCAAATGTGTGTGTGTGTGTGTGTGTGTGTGTGTGTGTGTGTGTGTGTGTGTGCGTGTGCGTGTGCGTGTGTGCGTGTGCGTGTGCGTGTGCGTGTGCGTGTGCGTGTGGGACAAAACAAATCTCAGTATCCCATAAATATTTCTGAGTATCCGTCGAGGATGAGAGCCCAGTTTAGCTTCACGGTTTTGAGTTAATGTTTATGTTGCAATTAAATAGAAAAGCCATAATGAGGCGAGCGTTCATTACTGGTTGGCAGTGGATGAATGAGCAGCGGCTGACGTCCTGACTGGGCGTGTGTTGTGGAAATGCACAATTCTGATTTATAGGGCAGCGAATAGAAAGATTCACGTTACATAAATTGCTTTCTGTTAATCCTATTTCTCGTTCTTCTGTCATGCATTCTTGGACTACATGTGTTCTAGTGTGCAGTTGTTTAAGTCCCAGTTTTGTTTTTATCTTGAGGAATAAAGTGTCAGTTTGGTTCTCCCATTCTCTGCAGGACGTTTCAGTAATTAAACCTCATTGACAGGAAACTAAAACGCTTTGTGCTTCCTCAGAAAGGTCACACCACAGCAGTGCTTCCTATATAATGTATTCACCAATGTCAAGGGTGCCGGCCCCTGCAGGAGACCCCTGATGATTGCCCTATGAGAGTGTTTTACTGGCTCATTTGACACAGCCTTTTCAATTACATCTCCATCAGTTACCTGTCTATTGAACACTGACTGAGCGCTGTGAGACTCGCTGTTACTGGAAAGGCTTTGTCATTTGAGAAATAGCCGGCGATAAAGCACAAAAGCCTCTCGGGGTGAACTATGTCTCGTATAGATTCCGACTGCACGGGGCGACTGGAGCTGAACGGCCATGCGTAATTTCCTGCACGCTGCCCCCGTGTCGTGACTGCGCTGTGTGTTGGTGTTGCAGTGTCCTGACGCATTGAGGAGCTGAACACATTCTGACTTTCTCTCCACGCTTGCTCAGTCCTGCTATCAGCTGTGAAATCTGAGAGGACCCCCCCCCCCCCCTTTCTCAGGCTCGCTGAGTCTGTGCAGAGCTGATTTGTGCAGTACAGCAGGCAAAGTTTGGTTTAATCTTCACTGCAACATGAGCAGAAGTCGAGCAAGTCCACTTAAACTGCAGTGAAGTGCAGAGGAGCCGTCTGAAATAAGTGTTTGAAGAGAGAAGAGCTGTTCAAGCTTCACTCCGTCTCCATGAACAGCATCACCCACTTTCATCGTTAATGTACCTGCTCGTCTGTGAATCTCTTAGTTCATGTCAAGTTATAAGATTCATAGACTGACTGAGATTAATGGCAGGTAGCCACAGATGGTTTATGTACTCAAAACTTTATAACCAAATAATGCAGGAATCAACAATATGAAGACACCTTCCCCAAGAGTCTTGATGTCAGTGTTCAAAGTGTAACCACAACTTGCATCCTTAAAGCAGTGCTCCTCCTTCATATATAGAATTATTGATTACCTCTGAGGGGACGACAGGCACTCAGGACAGCTTCTCTCTGGTGGTTCTGGCACTTCATCATCCGTACGAGTGGCTGTTGTTAGGCGGTCCCACGGATGCAGCAGTGGAAGCGGTGTGCTGTGACACGTCCTCAGGCAGCCGGTTCATCGGCTGGAGAGCCAAACTGCTGAAACCGACTTATAACGTGTGATATACAGCTGCTGGTTGTGATGCAATGAATCTATATTAAAACACTTAAATAGCCTTTTTTCCACCCTGATTTTTAGAGGAGTTTGTGGGTATACCTTTAGTAGAACCAGTTAGAGAGCGCCCACCCCCACTAAAGGCCAGTAACCTCTTCTTTCATATGCAAATCCACAACTGGAACCATCATACATGTCTGCAAAGGACCGCGTCAGTTTTTTTTTCCCGAGAAATTAATGAAAATGTCAAAAAATATGTCCGGTAAATGTAAATTGCAGGATTTGCTCCACAATTGAACGTCTCCGTCCGCGGCCCCGTGCTCCACCTCCACAGCTGAGTATAATGGGGCCTGGTTGATGTGTAGAGCTGCTGATCGACAGGCAGCACGGAAATTATAACCTCCTCTAGGAGGTAATTACGGTTACGGCTGTGAGTCCCAAACTGGGGGGGCATCGCTGTATACAAGTGTTTGTTAAAAACTTACAAAATTAAATAAGAATAAATTACATTTCAACTTATTAATTAACTGGGAGTTTACGGTAGTTTATCCTCCTTATGTACTGGACTCTCTCCCATACAGCTCGCAGTATTCATGCCTGTGTAGATATATTTATTATAGATTGGTAACTTTAGGTTACTGAAGGTGCTTATCTGTATAATAAACCCACCTTCTATAGGTTTATGCTGAAATCTCTTGGCTGTCATCAGACAAATCTGGCAATCGTAAAGAGGTATGAACACTTCATTTCAGCACCACCCTTAAATTCTATTAGGTGGGAGGTCAGAGGTGGTCTGACTGAGCTATTAGCTGGCCGGCAAAGCGCGAGGAGTCGGTCCCGGCAGTAAAGGTCACAGATCTGTCAGAGACGACCTCATTGAGCTGGGAGGAGAGAGGTGAGGGAGCTCCCCCTTAACGTAAACCTCCGCTTGTACCTCTGACGTCCTCGCCTCTGAGAGCGAGAAAAGAGGAGGATGAAAGTTGACTTAGTTTACTGTAAAACCTCATCATTGTCCTGACGACAACAAGGAGGCTGATGATGTAATAAATATTCATTTTGCACGTTCATGAGCAGAAAGAAAAAAGGGGTCTGGTAAGATTGGGCCTGTCGATGACTGATGACCAGTAATAAATGCTGTGGTCACAGCATGGATATGATCAGCAACAATCCTAATGCCTGGTTTTAATTTCCTGCTCGTGAGCGGATGGCATATTAGTAATCGTTAGTCATCGTGTGTGTGTGTGTTGGTTTGCTCACACAGTGTTAACTTTCAATATCAAGCTCGATTTAAGGCAGCAGGAGCTTAAAGTGTTGACTGTAGGCAACCAGGTAGGATGATGAGGAAATAATTCATGTTTGAAATTAAGAAACACTTACCTGAAAAAAACAATTGTTCAGGTATGATGCTGCAGTGAATACCTGCAGTAAAATTAAAAATCTTGAATCTATGCACAGAGCAGGAAAACACACAGGTAACAACAACATTTAAAAGCCTGTTGTTTCTGTGTCCCTCACCTATGTGGAGGCCAGCAGACTGTTGGGAAGTTTGGGCTGAGACAATAAACACAATAATTAGCTCCACAAAACACAAGTCAAGAAGTCCAATGATCCCAAATTCATTTGTGCAAATTCAATTTTCATGAAAGAAAAGCAAGAAACAATCAAAAGACGCCAAAACATGAACCATCAGTTAATACGAAGCAGCAGCGTGAATCCCTTGTGTTTCATTTCAGCCATATATTAATTCAAAACTGGACTTTCCCTCTCTGACAAGCTGCATCTTATTACAGGCTTCCAACAACATCCAGTACAACTGGAGTGAGTCCCAGTAGGTCTCAGAATGGACTTGTCTGAATACCAATGCTTGAACTGTGCAATCAGGCGTCCGAGGTCCACTAGAGATTTAATGGCTCAACTGGACCTCGACTTGTTTTTTACTTTTTCCCTTTTATGTGGTTCCCTATAAAGATTGTGAACCGAGCTGCTGTTAGAGTGACACTTAAAATCAGATGGAATCAGCACCATTATTCCCTCTGTAAACGCATGCAGAAGCACTGCGGTCGGGGGATTACAGTCAATATTTCCATGTGGGGCTGCAGCCATTAGGGTCCCCTAAGAGCTGTATCTGTCAGTGGGAGTCCTCTTCCAGAGCAGAGAGCACTCTGGTCTCCAGCTGGTCTGCAGGGGGCCGACAATCCGGGTTCGAGGCGAGCATGTCTAAAAGCAGGGTGCACACGGCTGGACCGGGAGGGGGTGGCAGTGGGGGCGCTCTCTTGAACTTCAAAGGTATACACAGCTGGACGTCATCGTTCTCCCACAAAGCTTCCCCCAGCGGCGTCAACCAGCCTGAGCGACCCTTGCACACGTACGCACCTAAAGGGGAAACATGAGGGAAGACACTGTTAGCTCCATCAGACTGGTTCCTGTCCTACAGCAGGGAGCCACGCCGGCTGCTGTCACGGCATGTAGAGTACAGTTCCCCAAACACGGTGAGTCACACATTCTGGAAGGAACATGTTCTAGTAAATAAGAACAATATAATTACCACCAGTAAGAATAAGATTGTTCATACTTGTTTGTCAATTCCTAGAAGTAAACTGCTGAAGCTGCATCCTCTCTAAACAAGCTGGTGGAGTGTTTCCGCTCTGTTTTCACCCTAGTTTGACTTTCAACTACATTTAATGCTACATGCATTCACGCAGCAACTTATAGTTTACGCCTGGGACCAGCTGATCCCACTGAAGTCCACCGGCTGTCATGGCCACCAGGAGATCGGCAAACATTACGAGGACACACAGAAGAAGAACAAAGGAGAGAGCTGGGTCCAAACATTAGAGACTGATGGACAAGGGGACATTTATAGCTGCATCCTCCTATCTGATCAGAACGCCATTAGGAAAACAAGCATTTAATAATGTGTTCATCTGTTGTCTTGTAGACGGACAAACAAAGCCTGAATTTACACAGACAAACCAACATCCTGATGTAGTCAGTTTGGCATAATTTTGATCTGATTATTGCAATTAAACCACAGCAGAAGTTGGAAGCAGCAGTTATCCTGCAGACGGCTGTGAAGGTCAGTGGTTTTGGTAATCTTGCAACACAGCTAACCAGCCTACATTTCTGCTAAAATTAGAACTGGTTTCATGCAGGAGGCTTTGAATAACAGCGGCTGCCGAACATCAGTGTGAAGTGTGCATTAAGTGTGAGTTGAGAGCACTGCACGTTGACATTTTTCTGAAGAGGGACACTTGCCTGATTGTATGATGACATGTGAACATGCAGTTCACTCAAAATCAGAACTGAAGGACAGGCCGGAACAAGAGATCGCTGAGTGGTCTGTCAACATCCAGCTACCGGGTTTTAATTTCAACATGATGTCTTTTAATATCGTTTAGAAAGCAGGGAAGTTGGCAAATGTGTTTTTTTACATGAATCATTTGCCAGGTCAGGCTTAATGTCAGTGTTTGTGGTAGTAATGATGTAGTCTGACAGACCTAAGTTTAACAGACCGGGCTTGACTCCAGGGGATGCAGCCGGCCAGCTCTGATCCTTAGCAAAGTCCTGTAACAGTTTTTGTTGATTTTCTTTAAGCCCAACAACCAACAGAGGTATTTTAAACTATCCTGTCAGGTAAGACCTCAAGAAGAACGTACATATAGAGACAGAGAGACAGGAAAGTGTTGAAAACATCCATTCACCCACCATATAGTGGACTGTAGAGTCCTTCGTGCTTCGGAAGGTCCCTAACTAATGGTGCAAAGTATCCAAGAAGCCATGATACAAGTTGTTTGAATTCCTCATGACAGCAAAGGATGTAATCATTCCTTGCTGCAGCAACATTTATAGCAACGCACCATTCAGCTGTTCAACAGGACCGACACGGGATGCAGATCAAGACATAAACAACCTTTTATCTGTCTGAAGCTATTTGTTGGGACGCTCAGGGTTGAATTGTGGTACGGCTGGAGAGTTTCTTCTGACCGGTCAAGTTAGTTCTTTAGTTTTGCAATAGGGCACAAGCTCTGCCTGATTAGGTCTCTTCTCAGGTTGAAGTTGGACAAAGTTAAAGTAAAAAGAGGAGCTTTTGGCTGCTGGTCAGAATAATTGAGAAAAGAGCATCGGCCATTTGTCATTGACATCTTCAAGACACAGTGATCGATTGGGAAATATGTAGTTTATTAATGAGGAGAAAAAAAATCATTAGTGGTAGAAATTAAATAAAGTGTCCTAGAAAATGAAAGGAGGATTAGCTGTGATAGAAATGAAGAGGTTGTCCATTGTTGGTTGATCCTAAAGTTTATTTTAGTGTGATCTTCATCTTTCTGGGGACTATAAGGTCATTTTAATGGACCTCTGTCAGTGACTGACCGGTCATGCTAGTGTACATCTTCTTCAGTGACTCCTCACCAGAACACTAGAAGTCAAGTTTATGGTGAAGTGCAGTAGCTCTCTCCTGCTCCTTGACTATATTCTCTCCGCTCTCTTACCAAGTACAATAACCATGTGGGTGTGTGGGTCTTGAAAGAGGGTAAAGTAACATAATGGACTATTTTATCTGTCTGTGAAAAGTGTCCTGCTGTTTCTCCCATTATCTCCCTGACAAAAAGGATTATGATCCGCTCAATTTCCTTTTTATTTTTCCATTTTCTGAAGCGATTCTTTACCCTCCAATCATAACCCCTTTCCATTCAGCCAGAGTATCAATGACTCAGGGAGGTTCTCAGGATACTTGAGGATAATGGTTCATATCCCCCTGCCACCAGGTTGGCCCTGGCCAGAAACAGTTTTTGTCAATAAAATAAGACATTTGTGTTACAGCTGTTTCATGACTCTGACAGTGGAGCGCTGGGCAGAACTAGGCGCTCGTATATGAAATACTAAATTATTCCGTGGCCACATCCTGACACAAAAATAGGACATTAAAAAACAGCTTCAAATCTTAATGTTCTGCATATTGCCACCGCACTGGTTGGCAATGTGTTTCTCCTGGTAGCTTCCCCGTTGGGTTATTGCCTTGAGCCGTCTTTGTGGGTCCACGTCATTACATCAAAGTTCTGTACAACCACAAACCTGATTTAAAACAAATTCAGGCTCACCTGCATCTTTGTATTAGCATCAAAATGTAATTCATCTTCATTAATGCAGGCCATAGCACAGGGTCGGGGCCCAAAGGTGGGTAAGGGAAAGATATTAAATAAAAACACAAGAGGAATTATGCCAATAGAATTGATATCTCGTATTATTCTCACAACAGTCCTTTTGGGGTAAGCCCAGGTGAATTACACGCTGTCAGCGTGTATGAAAAGAGACATCGCTGGTACAATCCATATCAAAATGTGCAGTGCATAAACGATTCCTCATCTCTCTGTCATTTAAATTTACGATTAACCATCCACGGTTGATGAACGTATGATGTATGGTACCTGACATTTTTAATATGTGCCAGTTAATTAAGGCAAACTCGATTCAGTGCGGATGCGTCATCAACCTTCCCGACCACACACTCAACCTTTCTGTCAGGGCTCTGACTGGCGAGCGGGCTAAAGCAGAACATGCATTACCCTAGATGTTACAGTATCCCAGTTATGAAGATGTTGACGCCAATCTTCATTCTTAATGCACATTTTTGAAAAAGGTTTTGTATTTTAAATCTTCATCTAGAATACGCTGGACTAGTTCGTACCCTTTCATCTGAGGACACATGTCAGTATCATGATATGTGGTGTTTTCTACCTCCCAATATATTTATGTATATCTCCACTCTACACTCACCGAGTTGTTCCTGCGTGGTTCCTTCTTCTAGGAAGGTGATTCGCTCCAGGACGGCCCAGAACATCACACCCAGGGAGAAGATGTCTGCCTGTGCTGTGTAGGTCAGTCCACCCCAAACTTCTGGAGCCATGTAGAAGTCAGAGCCGCACGTGGAGGAGAAGTGCTGTCTGGTCGGATCCCCTTCCATCAGGCCCGCACTCATCCTGCTCAGACCAAAGTCTGCCACCTAGAGGTTGGACAGGGTAACTGTTTGAAACATAATACCGTACATAGTATCCTTTGTGTCTGGATAAAACTCAAGTACATTTTAACAAATTTATCACTCAAACGTCAGAACCTTCCTCATCAGAGGCTTAATAAAAGACGTAACGACCTGATATCTGATGTTTAACTATTCCGATCCATTTTTCATTTAAGTGAAGTGAAAACACTTGGGAAAAGAATTCTGGCTTTAGTTTTTCAACTCTCTAAGTGACCTGATTTATTAATCAATAGAAAAATGATCTATAAGCCACATTTCCAATCTACCAACTCGACTCAACTCAATTCTACTAACTTTTCTATTTAGCAAAAGTAGCCGCTACTTTTTGGTATCATCTGAACTGTCACAATCAGACTGTCATGTTGAATTGATATTCATATAATAAATAACCTTTCATCAGCTGATTGTTTTCTTTCTTGTCTTCTGATTAATCAGAAACAAAGAAAATATATTGATGATGTGCCAAACTAGCCTGGTTATCTCTCCATGTGAACTGAAGACAGTTTAATTTCCCAACAATCTGCTTACCTTGACAATAGGACCTTTTGGTGTAACACGGACGAGCACATTGTCAGGCTTCAGGTCTCGATGAATGATACCCAGGTCATGCAGGAAGGCCACAGCACTGCTGAGTTGCCGCACCACATTGTGGTTCCGCTGGGCATCTGGTGGTCGGGAAAGCAGGTACTGATTCAAGTCGCCCCCGTCACAGTACTCCATCACAAGCCACAGTGCCAAGCAGCGGACGGATCCTGGCTGCTCCTCCTCACTCTGGGCTGATCTCTTCCTGGCTCTTTTTGGGGGCCTTTGTGGGGTTGTAGCATCAGATGCATTAAATTTAGTCTTGGTCTGCGTGTTAACACTGGCCTGGAAAGTGTTGGTCCTGTCCTGAAGTCTAGAAACAGAGTTAGTCCTCCTCCGAATGTTGGACCCAGAATTATTCCCTTCCTGGCTTTGTGTTTTCCCAACAACACTGCCCTTCAGCACGCTTTCAACTAGACGTAGAGGCAGCGTCCCTGGTTTCAGGGGCTTCAAACTCCTCGGCCCTGTCTGCACGAGGCAGCTGTGGAGTGCAATGACATTCACATGACTCTTGGCTGTGGCTCTCATGGCCCACAGCTCCTGCAGGTAAAGTTCAATGTACTCCGGGTTGCTGCAGGGCAGACGCTTGATAGCCACCCGATGTCCTGTTTTGGCCATATGGCCCTCAAAGACAACACCATAGCTGCCTCTTCCTACCTCCTTCTCTAAAGTGTAGAGCTCCTCCATCCTTTAGCGGAGCTGGTACTGTTGTCAGAGCTAATTGAGAAAAACACAAGCTAATGTTAGTAAAGTAAAGTACAATCTAATGTATGTATTAACAAGTATTTCACTGTAACATAACGTTATATTAATATCATGTCTCTGCACACACTGAATCGTCCAGCAAGCTTTTAACAGGGGCATTATATTAAATTAAAAAGGGTTCTTCCACAGCTAACGTAAAACAATGTTAGCTAAAAATCATGGTTTGCTTAACGTTGTAGCAAACTAAGCTAGTCCCACACCATTTTTACCAGTATATATTTCAAGTTCACGCTAAAGTCATGGAGGAAAAACTTTAGTAAATAAATAATAAGTCAATTTTCCTGAGACACTCAATATTGTAAACTTTACTGGATGAACATAACATTGCGCCGTCTCTGTAACATTACTTGTCATAAGGAAAACGATAGAAAAATAAAGATAAGCAATCTCATTTGTATTTCAAACTTACCCTCACGGTGCATTCATAGTTAAACAACCAGCAGCAAATGAACTTTATCCGTCAATGTACTTGACTGACAAGTCATGTTATTATGGATAAGGAAGTAGTGAATAAAGTAGCAAAAAAAAAACACATTACGACAAACTTCCGTATCTATATTCGGAGCGTCCCGCCTTGTGTGTACGTGGATTGTGATTGGCTACGTAAATTGAGCCGCGTGTTCTGATTGGATAGTTGCAGAGCGTCAGCCTGTGATATGATTCGAATTGTGCTGTCAGCGGGACTCGCTCCTGTTCTTATCTGATATTATATTCTTAGGTTAGTATATTCATTATTCCTGGTTGAAAGTGTTTAAATACTATGTAAAGCAATATTATGAGCTCTGAGATATAGTCTTAGGATGACGCATAACTGACTGATACCGATGACACTTAACAAAAATTAATCATTGCTTAAACCTTATAGAAGTGGTAAAACTAATACAAAAAATATAATATAGAGTCATAGCAACTTAAACCAGTTAAATGAAACAATGGTTGATTAAAACATACATCCAGAATAGTATTATCATAACGTATTACTAGAAAACAGTAATATTTGCTGAACTACTATGCTAAACTAGACATCTCCAGGCAATAATCTGCCAGACATCAGTTCAAAACCGAAGACATTAATCGTCGACATGAGCAAATGTGTGGTGATGGTCACATAATCCCAGTGAAAACAACACAAAAAACAATACATTCATCATGTCTGACTCTGAAGTATACACAAGACATTTTGATTCCATGAATTAAATTGCAAATGAAATGGCAGAATAAGAAAAGTAGTGTTTGTTTTGTTTTCATGCCTCAATGAAGTGATAAATCCGATCAGGAGCCTGTGATAGACCAGGGCAGTTTGTTGTCAAGCCATTGGATATGACGAAAACAAAGAAGGTACAAAAGGTACTTTCTCTCATTGCTGCAGTCCCCTTTAATCACAGACACACACACACACACACACACACACACACACACACACACACACACACACACACACACACACACACACACACACACACACACACACACACACACACACACACACACACAAACACACTGAGTGAAGTTACTGAGAAAAAACAAGACGAAGAAATGCT
>CAAKHC010019413.1:11126-23020 GCA_901007825.1 Macroramphosus scolopax | reverse complement strand
GGGCGGGGTTTTTTTCCCCCCCCCCCCCCCCCCCCCACCCTGGGCCCCCCCCCCCCCCACACACACCTTTCATTAACGCTGCCCATGCTAATTCGTCCAACTGTTGGCGTTGTTAATACACCTCACTTTGCAACTTTGCTACGCTCGGATCCCGCTTCCAAACACTCACTTCGTCAGATACAAGCGCAAAAATGGTCTTTTTTTTTTTTTTTTTTTTAAAGTGAAGCTCTTGTGTACTTCAGACATCGGACAAGACGTGCACTCAGAAAACCAAAGCAAATGCATCAGACTCGTGGTCCTTGTGTGAATGCTCTGATTGCCTTCCTGTTTTCAAAGGGAGAAAACAATTCCAGGGTCTTAGTTAACACTAATGGAGGTACAGCGCGGTAGTTGTTTTGGCAGGACTGGGTAAAAGCATTCATTCATTTAAGATGGAAAGACTCTTTGAAAAGCAGAAGGACATCAGGCTCTTCACTGTGCTCTGTTTCCTTTCATGCCGTCATTCATTTCGAGCGGCAAGGTTGTTTATATTTGAGGATGGATGAATTTTCAAATGCAGCTTCCTGTAATGAGTTCCGAAAGGCTCCAGGACAAATTGTGCCGTCTAGTTACCCCGGGGCAAATCTTAGCGTACACAGCGTCCCTACTCTGGGAATCACCACTCTCACATCCGTGCACAGTACGTCATATATCAGCCCCTGCAGCCCAGTCAACCGCCTGCTTTGTCAGATTGATTATGCAAATGATATGAACTGTTAAAGATAGCTGAAACAGCATGCAAATTTATAGGCTAGGGTGGGTAAAACGGACCAGTCAATATCAAAACACAGCCTGAATGATTACTGAAGAGCAGAGACAGGAGTCAGTGGGTTCACGGCTCGGGGGGTCACAGACGTGACCTCAATTCGAAGTTGATGAGATATGAAAAGTTGAGATTCTTGGCCGGAGCTTCACTAAAAGGTTGTCAAAGCCTGTTTAGTATTCCATGTGTGATGTCCAAGACATGAGGTTACCATTGTCTACCATGGCTAACAAAACCTGCTTTCTGAGTTAAATAGATGGTTCTTTTTCTTTTGTATTGCATCCCCAAGAGCATCGAGCTCCAACAGTGCAAATGGTGACATTTTTAAAGGACCAGTGTGTAGGCTTTAGTGACATATAAATATGAAGTTTGAAAGTGCAACCCCTCACATTAATCCTACCTTTTCCAAGTGTAGTAACAAAAGAAGAACAAAAACGTAATTGATCCCTGCTGGGATGTGACAAGACTTAGTATACAAGTATACAAACTTTGAGCTGCATGCTAATATCGCATGCTAACAGTGTTCACAGTTGTAGTTTAGCGTCCTGGCCTGTGGCACTTATCAGTACGTGGGCTTTGCTTTGCAAGTGTTTGTTCATAAACAATTAAATGCACATATTCAAATTGTGACGTGATGATGGTGCCGGATGAAAGTCAGATGAAGGTTTTGAACAACCAAACTGAACTCCCATAACTTCCTTTTTGCACGAGGTGCCGGTTGTCGTGTTATTTTACAATATGATTCTGGGTTGTCTCAACATTAATCTGAATGTGGTGTTGTACTTGTATTGTGGCCAGCCGGTCAGATTATAAATTAAGATCATAGCTGAGTGCAGGCTTCATGTCCTTTAAGCTCTTCAGGCTTCAGCATGTCTTATAGTCCTCCCTGGAAAAAAAACAAGCAAGTTCACAGCTTAATTGATCGTCGTGTTTCCATGCGGCTGCACTAAATCTGTATTTGCTGAAATAATGTCAGAGGCATGCTGGGGCAATTAAATCCCCAAATTGAAAGTTGCACTGTGTCATACGACCGCACTGATTACAGCTGGATGTCAGAAAAACACGTCTAATTACCTTTACTGGCAACAAAGAAACCTGCTCGTGTACATGCTGTGTGCAAAGTTTGTAAAATAAACGTAGTAACGTCGAGGCTCTTTCCTTCGTAATGGGATCAATTACTGAGCAGTGAAGGGTTAAGTGTTCCATGCTGTGCTGGTATAAGAGGTGCGGAATGTAATGAATGAACATTAATCACTTGGATCTGAGTTGACCAACACAAATCATCACATGTGGCTCACTGTTACACTGTACACATCTCAGAGCTGTAGATTGATGACAACGGAGCCCATTAACTCTTAATATCCTTGTCAATTGTCTAGTAGCAACAGTAATGGCTTCTAATCAAAGTGGCAATGACAGCAGGCAGCGGCTTGATAACTCCCTGAGCCCTCGGAACGACATAAATCACACTCCATTTACTTCATCAGAAAGCCAGACGCAGATTGATACGTCGTCGTACGACAAAAACAGCAGGCTAATTACCCTGAATACATAAATATAACTTAACTCAAGATGGGAAGCAGCTGAGATCAGTTCCAGCTTCCTCAATAGACTGTTATATTATATTAATGGTTATTTTAGAGGCTGTAATCTGTGCTGCTGATGAACTGTGGTGTTGTGTCATAGACATGGAATGGACATAATAGTAGGAACATTCTCCAAAAGGATCGTCAACAAACATCAACACCTCTCTCAACACATAAAAGCAATATTGTTCGTGTATGAATTCTGTCGCAAATAAATGGACGTCTTATTGTGGATACATCGCACGGCTTTGTTTATTAATGGTGATGAATGCAGCATCGTATCGAGAGCCTGCGCCGCCGCGTGCGCTGGCTCAGTGTCCTCATTTGTCCAACTTACTTAGCGAGGGCCACTTAAGGGGCGAACAAAACAATATGAAATGTGCTTAGACAGCAGGCTGGCGATGATCATTGCACCAAACATTTCAGCAAGGCAAACAAACAGGTCCCTTCAATGATTTCCCATGAAGCCATTTATATATTTCTAAATGGGCCGGAGTCACACATGGCCTCTTTCATATGCTACAAGTGCTTATTACACCGCAAGTGCTAATGCGGTAAAGTGGGGACGGTCACAGCGAGCTAGTTTTGACTTTATTATTTCGCCCGCATCAATACGCCACTCACTCCGTCTATACTTAAGGATTTTCCCTCCCTCTCGTCAATATGTTGTCAGCGCTGTAAAACGGAGGTGTCAGTATCTGTGAGGTTTGACACGCCCCTCTGTCTTCGTTACACCTTCAAGACATGTGAAAGCCTTTTGATGAGATGATGCTTTTACTGTCGCACGATGACACACACAGCAACGCTTAGCATGTATGACGCTTATTCTTTTCATAGATGTCAACATGATTTTGTTCATGCCACTGAGGCTCCATCAATTTAAAACAGAATTGATTGTCATTCTGACGTAGCAGTGATGCAAGTCAACATGGTGATGGTCCGACCCGCGAGGACTCGGTAGTCATTACAACATTATTTGTAGTCGGTACTCATGGGGCTGGAAACCCTCGTCTTCAGTCTCGGCTTTCATTTTGATCCCAAAGACACACCTGTAAAGTTAGGACTTAAGACACATGTGGGCCAGGAGTGTTAAGTGGGTTCCCCACGCCCGGCCCTCTCCACCGACGCAGCCCTCGCTTGGATCACTACCATTTTCTTCATTTGATCTCAGCGACCAGCCTCTTAAGCCTCTTGACTACATCTTGCCCCCTTGAGATGCTGTTTGACAGACAGACAGACAGAAACCAGCTCTGTTGTAGCTCCTGCTGCAGAAGGTGTCTGCAGGACCACAACAACCGTTGTCATCATCGCACGCACGCACGCACGCACGCACGCACGCACGCACGCACGCACAGGAGAACATACAAGCAACACGCTGTCACAGCAGGTAATTATTTCCCCCGACTCGGTGCCTCTCAGCTCTGCAGGGCATCTCTCAGTCTTGGCACTCTGATCCAAATTGTTTCCAGCTGCAGCAGGCAACAAAAAACGTCTCAAATGCCACCACGCTACCTCTCTGTAGAATCAAACGGCAGACGGATAGTGAGCTTTTAGCTGGTGGACATAGTTTAGCATTTAGCAGCCAAAAAAAATCAGATATTTCCCCTGCAGGTGTTTGTTGGATGGACGAGTGACGGTGGATGAAGGAGGGTGAATGTTGGCCAGAAACACACAAACTACTCACTGCTGTTAAACAACCGCATGCTGATACGTTTGTTATCGTTAAAAGGTGATAAACTGTATGTTGTGTTTATCCCCCTGCGGCCAAGAAATCAACTACTGCAGATTAACTGAATGTTAACACAAAGGAAAAACAAACCCTGGTTGTGTAGCGAGCGCGACATAAAGGGCAGACACACATGGTTCATCTTGATCAGGGTGTTGGTTCATAAAGCATTAGTGAGGTGCCAGGAGTGTGAGCAATGTGTAATGCTGTTTTTCTCTCTAATCCCTGTGTTATTGGATGATATATTGGTGGGCGACAGGATAGATGGAGGTCAGAAAGTGGAGGTCGGCAGCAAATACCATGCACCTGCTTTACAGATTTGCGGCTCGAGCCAGAGATACATCATCCCTCCAGTTATCTTCCCTACACACACATTTTCTTTAGACACAATATCAGATGTTAAAGCCTAAAATTAAGTCCAAATATCTTGTTGGAAATCGTCCCCCTTATTACGGCCTCTCCCTGCATCTTCAATCAGCTTAATTAAAATTGTAACTGCCGAGTGGATCTTTGGAAGCTCCGCCGATGACACACGTGATGTTTGAAGCTCATCTCTACAACCACACATCCATTCTTACAAATCTTCAGCGTGTGATCCGCACCAGTGATCCAGCCCTCCAGCCATCACTGGAGGCTTCCCGCTCACTGGAAAATACCCATTTTCTCATTTATTGCCTCATGCTGAGCTCTCGCTTTCAGCCCACCCACATTGTCCAATTCTTGGCGTTGGCTGAACACTCTCAACACCGACGCGTTGACTGACCGCCCAAATCCAGTTAATGATCCCTATAAGCTGGAATCGATGCAGGACTCCTGTCACTCTGTCTCTGTTCTCTCCCTCCAGGCTGGACCCACGTCCGAGGCTTCATCCAGATCCTCCAGCTGTTGACCCTTGTTGTAGACTCTTCTACCTGCTGGGCTCCTGTTTGCTCCTGCCTCCCCGGGTGTGATGAAGATCCCTCTGTGGTGCCTGGTGGTGCTGCTTGCATGTCTCTCCACCCCTGGACGCAGTGACTGCCAGGGGGAATGTGTGGCCTGTGGTTTGCTCCTGCAGCGGCAGCAGCTGCATCAAGCCTTCAACACCATGGTGAGTATACGTGTGTGTGTGTGAGTCGATGCTGATAAGAGCATTCGCTGAAGGCCTCGTCAACACTGTAATGAGTGTCTGTGTGGAAACAGCTGCAAGAAGCCTTCAGCACCTTGATGCAGGCGTGTTTGTGATTTTCAATCTCGATAAGAGCAACAATGTAATGTGCTGTGTACAGTTTGCTCAAATACAGCAGCAGAATGCACTATTGTTGTGTAGATTACTGTCTTATGATAAGCTAGTATCACTACTGACTGATTTATTTTTAATTAGCCCAGCTTCATCATACAATAGAATTTTGATTTCAAAAGAGCTCAATCAGTTTGTATAATTGTATTTCTGGGCACCGTGGTGGACATGTGACTGACACACCCACCAAATAAAGAATTGATTGACCTTAAGGTTTCTAATCTGACCTTAAATATGACAATCTGCTACATATCGTATGTTGAATACACAGATTTATATACATTACCAAAATTGTTCTATTGCATAATAACTCGATCTAAGAACAATAGCATGCAAGCATGCTAGTAGCGCTTTGAGCTAAATGCTAATGCTAGCATGCTAACATGATGAGTTATGCAGGTATAATGTCTGCAAGTTATTTTACTGTGCTAATATGTTTGGAAATGGTTAATAAACATTAGATTTGCAGGAATTTGAAAATAGAGTATTGGAAAAATACATAACCTGGGCAAAACATTACATAAATATAAGGCTGGTTTATTTTCTGTCATATTCTCAGCTTATTTGCATGTGTACATTTGTTCACACGCAGCCGTGCTGCAAAGCTTCGTGACCAACCTGAGGTAGCAGCTTCTGCACGGAGCAAATGAAATTGCACTCTGCAGACTAAACTAGAACTTTAGCCCACAATCTCATTTCCAAACAGTCCGAGACACGTCAGCGGGCAGAAGCAGTCCGTGGGCGACCATGAATAGAGGTGGGACGGCTAATTCAGCTGATAATGATGCAGCGGGAGACAGCTGGGACCTTTTTTGGAAGTTGTAATGGAACTATGTAATTGACTGCAGCTCAGTCTCATCAGCCCGGGCTTACATCGGTGACTGACACATTTTATCAGTTCCTCATTGTGTTAGTCGCCTTCCCATCGAGCCGCAGATGTAATCCACAGAGCAATTCCATTGTTTCCCACTCTAGACTGACAGAGGGTGTGACAGGCGGTTATAATATCAGGATGCACTGGTTTATTTGTATCAACACACACATGCACGGGGCCCGTACATGCACACAGGCAGACGTGAAGGATATTATAGTTTCATATCTTCTCTACCTTAATTGCCCAACGCTAATCTCAAAGGTAATTGGCTGTTTACATCACAGCTGTATACGGTTAATTAATATTTACTCAACGCTGAACAGTTGCTGCACGGTGTCTTTTGTAGCTCCAACAATCAGGATTCATTTTATCACCATCTGTAGAGGCTGTGTGGTTTAATGTCATTCCTTCTAATGTTAAAACAAACGCTACATGCCAGACAAACAACCTCAGTGTGCCGCGTGATGCAAACATTCCTAATCTTCGCCTTCAAAACTGGCTGTTTGCAGCAGCCCTGAGCTCACCTCGGTGCTCAGGGTCAAACAGTCACAGGTCAGATGAAGCATAGCTGGTCCCTGACACACTTTCATGTCAGTAGAATCTCTTTTCTTCTTACGATGAGTAAGTTTCATTTTAGTCACGTCCGAGGGTCCCGGGTAGCTCGACCCTCTTTGCCGCTCAATCAGCCGTCTAAACGTCCGTGGGTGAAGGAGTCAAAGAGAGATAAATCTTCCTTTGTCCGTTTTGGTGATAAACCAACGTGCAGCTGAAATCCGTCTGTGGGAACGAAACGGCATCAACAGCAGTTTATCATCGCCTGGCACGTTATCAGCCCTTTAGATTACACCCAGTGTTGTGCAGAGGACTTTACACAATGCAACCAGATGCAACTAGTTCCACCGAGTGTCATTGAGAGTTGTGTGATCTTTTGTATGATACATCTGATCACGATGCAACCCAGACCATCTCCAGAAGTACACACATTCTATAATGAGGTCAAAGCACTTCTGGTAACATAACAAAGCTTTGCAAACACTGTCAATTGATTCTTATTACACATGATGACGCCTTTAACCTGCATGTATTCTTCAGATTAGGTGGTTTGAGACAAGAATCAATGCCAGTTATTGTTCTGAGGGTTGACATCTGTGACATAAGGTCATGGATGGGAGTTGTCCTGCTGCTCTGCATCTGCTCCGTTGGACATGTTGTCTGTTTCTCTTTGAGCCATGTCGCTATCAGTTCTCTCCGTCACAGACGTCACATTCTCAGCAGTCGAGTCTCTTGTCTCATGTACGTTGTGAGTGAAATGCACAGATAGATACACAGACGGACGACACAAATGTCTGTGAATCTTACTTGTAGATCAAAAACAAGGCCTCGTCTTTTGGTCCTCACAAGTATAACAAACGACGACACATGCACACATGGCCTGTCTCTTATAAACTCCTTTAGATTGCTCCATTGATCTGACGTGGAGAATCCCCTGGTGTGCTCATTTCATTTAGGATGGATAATTAATTTCCGTTGATAGATTCACAGCGGAACTCCCTCTTCTCTCGTCCCTTTGATGTGAGCAGGTTTTCCGATAACAATGCAATTTATCTAATTTGCGCGGGACTCGGTGAGTAAATGGGAAGTGCTTCTAAAGTCAAACCCAAAACTTAACTCGCAGCCCTCTGGAGTTGAAGAGAGGAGAAAGGATGGATGGGGATGCATAAATCTCTTTATAGCGTGGCAGCAGTGACTGGCTGCGGCCTATTTTTATTTACTCTGCCTGAAGAAAAACCAATGATCTGTGGTGTTATATATTTTACTCTGCTGCTTATTCAATCTTATTTTTGAGTGAGTCAGCAGGTTACATCTTAGGGAGATATTCCTCTAAAGTAGTCCAGAATAAAAGTTGTTGTTATCCCTAAATGAACTTCGAATGATCGACTTTTATGGATGAGACGGATTTTGTAAGACGTTAAAATGAAAACATAAAGCGTTTTTCATTTGTCTTACAAGCTGCATCAGTGAGTGTTTAGGCATGCGGCCAAACTGTCGGGTGTGCCGACAATAAGACAGGAAGGTCACTAAAACCGCAGCGAGTCGCTCATTTATCACTCACAACGCTCGTTCTATAAAAAGTTCCTTCCCAAAGAGGCTGAAACATCATTTCCAAACTAGAAAGGTCAACCTGAGATGTGATTGCAAAGGACATAATTCACCGCGCTGTCCTTCAAACTGATTCGTAATTTCCTCCAATTTTGTGCTGTCAATCATTGCGTGGAAGTAGACGTCACATTCCTCCGATGATGGACATCTTATATCGGCGCATAACTTTCCATATGCGCCGAACTTAGTGGGAACAAGGCCCATTAACTCCCCGACACTCCGACCACCCGGCCTCCTCAGCCCGGGTCGGGATGAACGACCACATATTCATCAACAAACTCTATCTTTAAGAACGTCAACTGTTGAACTTAATGTCATTAAATCAAACCTTAATGACGTCCTCAACTGTGTTAGGAGCTGTTTAAATTAGGAAGGTGAAGCTCGGAGCCGTATAAATGCCAGTGTCAGCAGGTTCTCCATGGCCTTAGCAGAGCCTGACGGAGCGCCACGGGGCATAAACGTCCCTCAGGTCACTGTTTTGGTTTTATAGCCCACGAATTTACTGTTGTGTTGGCACATCAACCTCATCAGGTATCTGATTCCAGCCATACGTCCTCTCTCTCTCCCGTTCCTTTATTGTGAGCACACAGCACGGCCATTTGATACCATATGTCGCCTTAGGCCAACATGTTGCCGCCTGTGGGGATCCACTATTTCAAATGATGCATCAGTGTCCTGCATTGTTGCCATCATGGTAAATGGTGCATTTATACAGCCCCTTCCTACCTTAGCGGTAATCAGATGTTTTCCTCATTCATGCATTCAAACACATGTTCACACACTGCTGGCACACATGATGTGGCGTCTATGTGAGGTGCCAAGATGATGACACACACACACACGTTCATAACGAGGCAGCAAACATGTTCTCCAGTCAGACTGGAGGCTCAGCAGCCACAGTGCAGGAGATGTATGGTGGAGGCCTTCAAACATTCCAGCTATGCCAATGCAAGACATCATCAGTGAGCTATCGGGGGTTTGTCCACATTAGATCTGGATAAATGTGTTATCGGATAGTGTTTTCTCTGGCAGCACACCAATCTCTGCATTAGCAGCCTGACACATCGCTCTTCCTTCTCCCTGTAGGTTTGTCTGCTGGAGTGTGAGGGTCACGTTTCCTCCTCGCTCACATGGGAGGTGTGCAAACGGGCCGTGAAGATTCACCCTACGTTTCCCGACGAAGGCGCTCTGCTCAAGAGAACGGGAGAGGAGCTGGAGATGACCTCTCTTGAGCTAAACTCTGACAGCGAGCTGCAATCTGCAGCCGCAGTGCCTTTCCAGGAGGGCGATCGGGATGAGACACCCTTCGAGCAGCGCAGCGTCCAGTATGACTCATCCCTGCCGGCGTCCTCTGAGGAGGGAGACGGCCCGCAGGGTCTGGATCTCAGTCTGGCCAATGAGGACAGAGAGCCGAGGGAGGAGAGGAACGTGGAGGGTGACGAGGATGAAGGCTCAGAGGCCGTCACCTTGTCCAAACGCTTCGGCGGCTTTCAGCGCGGCCGCCATGGATACAGGAAGCTGATTGGCTCAGCCACGAGACCCCTACAAAAGCGCTACGGTGGGTTCATAGGTGTCCGGAAATCCGCCCGCAAATGGAACAGTCAGAAACGGGTGAACCAGTTGCTCCGGCAGTACCTGGGCATGAGGAGCAGCCGCAGCGGCAGGCTCAACAGCATCCCCGTATCTCGGGTTTGGAGGCAAAACAAACTGTAGAGTTTCTGTGTCCCTCGCAGAGTCCTCGCATTACCTCAACCAAACCACGTTTTCAGCAGCTCACTCCAACTCGAACTGTGACTCCGCCATCGCCATCAGCTGCACCCTCTTTGTGTCTCAAAGGAATGTTTTGACCGTAACGTCCTTCCTAACACATATTTACATGCCATTCAGTGAAATAAAAGAATTAGAGAAGTGCAATTGAATATACTTTTGTGTCTCGGTGTAATAAGAGGGGACAAATGAGACTGGTGTGACTTTTAAAAATACTGTTGAATGCACTTTCATGCATGTGTGGATGGGAGTTAAATCATTTGCACTCTAGTTTGTGTTTGAGAGCCGTTACTGATGTCCAGCTCTTGTCGAATGTATCGAATGACTCAGCACATAAAGTCGATTTAAAGAAAGAGTAGATATGGAACTAAATCCTGCACAAATATTTCTCTTGAATTGAACCTTTACGCTTCCCATACATGAGAGCAGAGACAAGCAGAGGCGTCCTGGTAGTGGACCGGCACTGAGCTGTCAGGACGCTTCAGTCAGTTGTCGATAAGGTCGGACTGGGATTGCTGAAGCAGAAATGTTAATTACTTGTATACGAACCCAATTTCCTGCTTCGTCTGCTTAATTAATTAAACGATGAATGTAAAATTGTTTTTTTCTGAACTTTCAAACTCACCAAAACGCTGCTTCTCTCTTCAAGAAAGCTCTGGTGTCATTGCTTCCTTGTGATTATTGACTTTCTGCTTTGGTCTTCTGGCTGTGAAGTTATCAAGTGACGAGCTTCTCCGGAGGAGACGAGCAGCTAGTTAGTGGAACACCACTGCCCTCTAGTGTCTGACGTGCTGACCAGGGATCAGCTTTGCAGCGTGATCAGTAATAGCAGGCGATTATTTGGATGAACCTCTTTGTCCTGCAATTACAGTGAAAATATAATTAATGTGACACCTTTCCTAATAACCTCCCAGGCAGCTCGGTCTGTGTGATTTGGTCGTAACCATAGAGACAATAGACTTTGTACAAGTGAGTGCTTTCACTGCAGAAACATGTCAACTAAAACAATATTTGGGGAAGCAGATTATCAATTACAAGTCATGAAGGAAAAATGAGCCCCAATTAAACATTAGAAATATAACTAAATTAAGATATCTTGACCATTGAATCACAACAATATCCTCCCTGGTTCTGGTAGTATTAGTTATTCCGGTATGGCAGCTCATTATTGATCATCTAACTGCCCTGCCGTTATGAAATAGTTGGAGCATGTTAAGAGTTACTCAGGCAGACTTCAACAGGAAGGAGAAACTAATCCCCAGCCAGTCCTCAGCGCTTTTTCTCAGAGCTGCTCATGTCACTTTAGTCCCTTTATACTGAAGTCCATGGAGCTCGGAGCGACCTGGGTCATTGAGTGTGTGTCACACCGTGCTACGGCAAAGGAGGTCCGTCTTAATGTGCAATTTAAGAGCAGAGGTATTGAAAGAACTGTGCACGTCAGCGATGATCCTCATCGTCCAAAAGAAGTTAATTTGTTTCACCATGACATTTTCCTCCACTAGCAGCTATTCTATTGCATCTGATTAGTGTTTACTGGTGTTTAAGAGATGTAATAATGTGTGTGTGTGTGTGTGTGTGTGCGGGTGATTGCAGGTGTGTGTGTGTGTGTGTGAAATGAGAGGATTGGACTGATCCTTAACACACAGACCAAAGAAAAGAAGAATATTAAATAACCTTAAATACAGTCCGGCCTTATTTTGAAA
>CAAKHC010019412.1:27851-40072 GCA_901007825.1 Macroramphosus scolopax | reverse complement strand
AACGAGAAACCCGATGCTTGTCCGATGCTGACTCGATGTAACTGATATGCCCCTGTTTACATGAATTTGCATAACCCAGATCTTGTCCGGTAGTTGTCTTGTACGATGCTAATTACTGCATGTAACCGCACTGAGTGACACTCTACCGACCGAGCGCTTCGTTCCTTTACAGAGGGACAATATCCCACATACATGTTATAGTAAAACTAGCACCAGCAGGCTCAGCAGGGGTTTTATTCAAGAAGGAAAAAAAAAACTGAGTGAAAATCTAATCAATTCCAATCATTATCCTCTCACACTGCATGATTGCAGATAATCAGTTTGGTTCAGACCAGCTGTGAGTCTGCGACGCCCCCTGATTGTTCGGAGGGAGGATCGGAGCCAAAAATCTGCCCGAGTATTCTCGAGTGTGGAGTCAGCTTTACAGCAGCAACGCTGCCCCACTCAGCGAGTGGATTCACGCACAAACTTCACCACATCGCCAAGTTTTGAGCGCCAGTCACCATATTGATTTAATTGGTGGAGTTTTTTTTTTTATTGAGCTCACAAGTAAACCTTGAAATTAATACTTCATTGTCTCCAGAGCGGTTGTGAACAAACTGATATAGTGAAGTTGGCTCATTCTACAATGGGAGTTGCTATAGCAACCAATGTTCCTGGCATAGACCCTAAGCCCCTAAAAAGATATGATGAACAGAGTCTGTGGACGCGGGGGGGAGGGGGGGAGGGGGTGCATCCCTCAGTTTGAGACAAATTCAAGCTCCTTAAATGTAATGGGATAAAAGTACAGAGTACACCCACAACAATAATATTTAAGTACTGAAGTATTTATACTCAATTACTTTCCACCACTGCGTGTAAATGGTTGCAAACGTACCATGGCAAGTTGGCGTCCTATGTTTCCCACAGTAACACCGCCTGAGAAGAATATGCACGGGAGCCAGGAGCGCACATACAGGAAGTCTGGAGACGTATACCTGAAACACACAGCAGGATAAAACATATTATTTTACATTATCATCACTTAAAACCAAAGAAATTAGTTTTCATTTAAGGTGCAGTAGGAAACCAGAAGGTAATATTTGACGTACTGGTAGACTCCGTTGTAGACCAGCAGCTGTGTGAACACAGTGGCTAAGAAGGCAGTGGTGATGCCCAAACCGAAGCCGCTCCTTGACCGGTCAAACGTCCACCACAGGCCCAAAGACAAGGCTGCCAGGGTCAGGGAGAGCTGCACGTTGTTGGCGAAGTCTAGTTTCTGTAATTTGGTCGGTTAAGGACAAAGTCGAACAGTGTGACACTAACATGGAGTTAGTTATCCTCCAATATCACTTCTTAAGGCTATAGGGTAGAAGACAGATACTGTGTATGAATCGACTCTTCTCTCAATCAGAAGTATGTACATTGTTAAAAGGATACCACACTGGCGTGGTTGATACCGACGAACACTGCGATGCACCTCATCACGCTGGCCCACTCCCTCTTGAACTTGTGTGGCTCCCCCAAATGACTGTCGAGGCAGGGATACAGCAGGCCGACAACAGCTGTGGAACAAGGAACAAACAATTTCACATGATAAGCAAAACACTCCATGGACGGCTGTGTGGGAATATTTGCTGAACGTGTGCTTCCAGAGTCAGACTCACATACACAAAAAAATACATATTAGGAAGGGAAAAAATGTTATTGGCATATGTCTGCCTTGTTGATTGCTATTGGTCTTTCTGCACATAACATGCAGTTCATCAATGGCAGTGGCAGATGTTTATCTGTTTATATGTGTTTACACATTAGCATACCGTTGAATTTGTGCTCATTTCACAGCTATGTATTGCTATTATGAAGATTTCATTGTTTCCCTGGCACTACAGGGCTTAGAAATAACAATACAAGAAGCTAATAAAACAACAACAGTAGCAGCCATCGGCCAAGTTGTTTCAAAAATAACAACTTCAAGCTAGAAGAAACTCCTGAGTGCTACAACAACAGTGATGAAGGCGTCGCTTCGTGACCCTATGACACCTTAATGAAGCATGAAGACTCAAAACAAGATATAACTTCTCTACTTTCGTTTATGCCTCGCTTGTTTTTTTTCCCTCCTCTCTGCCACTTCCTGATTCTTGGCCTTAGAGGCACCGCCCTCTCAGCTCACCCGTTATGACGCCAGCCAATGAGCGCGCTTCACTCATCGTATCCGCCTGTTGCAACCAATCACAGCCCGAGAATGTCCATCAGCTGCGCCAAACTAGTTTTTTTTCTTAAATGACCGCCAGACAAAACCATCAGGACTAGTAAAGCCCGACAGAGGGGGGCTTACATAATGTCTAATAAAAACAAACGACTTATGATTCATTACCACCTTACCATTGTGTAGCAACGAGACTGCTGCAGTAATAGAAAAGGGATGTTGTTCTCACTCAAATAGGCTAATTTCTTCTGTTTTACTATTTGGAATGCTGTAAATTAATATGTCATTGGGTTAATGCCAGACTAGGTAGATTGAATTTAAATAGTTTATTATTCTTTATATGGGACCTGCACTGTAACCCCATCTCCAGTCTGCATTCCTTTGTCCCAAATTTAGCAACACACCGCAGACGACCGATGGCAATTAAGAACTGTATATAAGTAGGCTATTAACCGTTTTTAACACAGTAGTTGTCCACTCACCGGCACCAGTTCCGCAGCAAGGTGGGATCCACCAGGCAGACGAAAACAAAGTTGTCATCACCTCCTCGGGAAACAGCGTGACGTTTCTTTGTATTTGCAGCAAGTTGAGCACCAAGGCGAGGAAGACTCCGACGGTGAAGAGGACGAGACCCCGGCGGATGAGGTTGAACGTCCGGACGTCGTGCAGGGAGCCGTAGGCATTGCTGAGCACCGACGTGATGATGGACATCATTTCTTCGGCTTTAGATGCCAACCAGTTTGCACCAGATGATGAGTCCTTAGTTTCCACCCTCGATGTACAGGAGCAGCTCCAACAGTGGTTTTCTAGTCTGGGCATTTGGCACTTTTGGGCTGGAGAACAGTAAACAAAGTCCATTCATGTTTTTGACATAGTTGAATGATAAAACATCATAAAACTGCCCGACATACCAACTGAAAAAAAACTGATCAGTGGTCCTTACCTTGATCTCCAGACGTCTTCTGTGTCTGGTCGAAAGAGAAACCTCCACTCGGCAAATGATTAAACCTCCGCTCCGTGTTTTCCTGCACAACCACGTTGATTGTTCACATAATCGTTAACGGAGAGAGAGACAGAGTGAGAGAGTGAGAGAGACAGAAAACACACAGTGCTGCTCCATTCCCCAGCACAGAGCTCATACCAGAGACAAGAGCTTCCCCTGCAGAAGACAATCACAGCTGTGTCGGGTGAGAATCGGCAGCCAATCAGAGCGTGGCGGCTGATATGACGTGGCGCCACCCTACCGCCCCTCGTCCGGGACAGACGCACACAACCCGCAGGCTGCAGATAACAGCGAAGTGAAAGTGGTGGAAACAAAACTAGTGTAAATGTCTGCAAAAAACCGATTGCATTACTATATCTATTGAAGAATTATGATAAATAGTCTGGAGACACAATACAAAGGAATGTAATGGTATTCTGTAGAGTGTAACAACAATCTGTTAAAACGCGTTTTTGCTTTGTTTAACTTATTTACCCCGAAATGGCTCTTACTAGGAATATGCTGCACCCTTCCACTAAGTTTCGTGAAAAACAGCCAGATAGTTTTTGCTTAATCCTGCTGAAAGTAGGGCACCATGGGAGCCAGATCTCTGCCAAAGCCAATGTATTAAAATACCGTTTTTCGCTCTATTTAACAAATCTACCTCAAAATTGTTTGGCTTCTTTCTTGGCCTATGGTACACTCCTCCACCAAGTTACATGAAAATCGGCTGTGGAGTTTTTGAATAATCCCACAGACAAACATAACCTCTCTGATGAGGCGAAAAGCACACATAAAAACGCCATAAGTAGTCGAACCAGTCATGATAAACTCTAAATTGCTTCAATACAGATCCATGACAACAGTGAGCGAGCTATACTTTTTTTTTTTAAAGATGGAGTTGTGCTTACCAGTTTAAAAGCAGACCATGAAATACTCAATCTTCCACAGACCTTGTCCAGTCATTCATTTCCGAATAGTACAATCTCCTGCACAGATAGCTTTTATATAGCCAGCTTTAGGGAAATGAGGTTAGTGGCACAACTTTTTTTAAAGCTGGCAATGTTGTTGAACTATAGGTCATTCTAAAAGGAGGAGTGGCTTGCAATGAGGAGTGTATAGTCACAGTGCATGTAGGGCCCCTGCACACCAGTCAGAGATAATGTGAATGATAAATAAAGGGTTCATTGCCCGGATGACATACTCTTTCAAGGACCGACCACAACATGGAAACATGTTTTGTAAGAACCTGTGTGAACCAGCCTAGCATCTATTTATCAGCGTGATAACAAACTTCCAACCACTGCAGACGTGCAGGTAAACACATTTATACTGTCATGTTTTGGGGTCTCTGTGCCTGAGATCATAAGTAGAGATCATAATCTCCATTTGAAAATTAACTCCACCTGACATATTTAGATAAACATCGTTGTGCAAAAACCTATCCAAGGAAATTGTATAACTCAACTCAACTGTAAAATAGTCCCCTTCCAAGAAAGATTTGCTGAGTTTCCGCTTCTGGCACTTTGTTGAAAATAATACCATGGATAAATCATCTTTTTTTTTACATGCAAATCGACTCGCAAATTTGAGTGATGCTCCATGACCCACAGCGAATTTGGTAAACAAAAACAGAACATTTCAATCAGATAGCATTTCTTTTCAATGGGGTTTAATTAAAATCCTTTTTCTTTTGCATAATTATATGTGCCGCTGATATCCCAGCATTGTTTTTTTATTTCTTCTTTTGGCAATTAGGTGGTGCTAAAATAATGAATTAAAAACGAACATATGAGGGTACGATGTGGGGACTGGTCTCTGGTGGCTGTCACACAGTGTTCAGTCTGCTGAGTTTATCACTCATTTTCATGGCTGATATGATGAGGAGGAAAACGATGCTCCAGTTACTTTGGTTAATGAAAAAAAAAAAAACACCCAATAGCTATATTTATTCAAAAAATGAATTTAAAGGGATTATTTGTGTTTGTATAGCATCAGTCCTTTGTGTAATACCACTTTGTTCCTTAGGGGGCGACAGTGAGTCACTATTAGCACAAAGGAGCAGTGGCTCTACTCTGTTCTCTCTGCTTATAAAACATTCCTATCAGCCTTCCTACAAAGTGATTTATGCTAATTAGCAACTTTTAGCTCGCTAACCCTATAAACTCTGTGTTTGCATGTGTCCTTGTAATAAATATCAGCATGATATTTATGATGCCCAGCCAGCATCTATGCATAGCTTTTGGCTCAAAGCGCCGCTGTGTCTTAAGTCTCAGAGCCGCTGGCTTGGTGTTGAGCTCTCAGTCTTGTTTTACCTGTAAACCATGATGGCGAATGTAATGGAGGAAAGCTTCTTTATTCTGAAGACTTTCAAGTTACAAACCATGTCATCACTCAATAAAGCAGCCTTTTCAGTCCCACTATAGTAGTTCCAGGATGTGATTTTGGATGTTAGTATTACATATGGACACATAAGTCTATAGCCATTGCAGTTTGCAGTACATTCAAATAGTTCTGGTTTAAATTTGTTCCAGTTGAACAGAATATGAATTCAGAAAACGTCGCTGATAACGGGGTGGTTCAATATAAATGTCACAGCTGGAACCGCTTAACTGGAGCTTGTTTCACTATTATCTACCAAATAAGTCAAACATGAATGTTTATTGAAGGTTGAGAAGTTAGAATTTGCACACCTCCCAGCCACCAC
Source organism: Macroramphosus scolopax (assembly GCA_901007825.1). Lineage (NCBI taxonomy): Eukaryota > Metazoa > Chordata > Actinopteri > Syngnathiformes > Centriscidae > Macroramphosus > Macroramphosus scolopax. The sequence continues at coordinate 34,195 of CAAKHC010019412.1, read as the reverse complement.
CCTGCACCCTCCACCCTCCCTCTCAGCACCAACCAACCGCACCATTTAGTTCCTGAGTGCTCAGCCGCTGGAACAAACACAGCATGCCTTACAGGATAAGACGGCTGCGAGAAGAGGAACTTTTGAAACCAAGCGAACAAGTTTCCTTTTATTCCTCGTTCATTTATAGCTTTCATAAAGGAGGTTGGGATATAATGTTAAACATCGTCGTTCATGAACTCTTTACAAACACAAAGCTATGGTCCTAAACCAACATTCAGAGACGCATTCACTCCGCTGTATCCACAGATAATGACATCAGTCATATTTACTCTATTCTAATGTCAGTGGACCATGTGGTTAACGGAGATAAGTCACCAGAGCCTCAACGCCTCACAAAGGCGGAAAAGGAGGTCGAAAAAAAGAAGAAAGATGCACCAACAGGGAGCTGCCCAAGGCCCCAAACTACCACACCGTTGCATTGATCCAACAATAGTATTTCTGCCTCAGGATGAAATAAGTATGTTGAAGGCTCGTGTCTGGGAAAGAGTGTGTGTATATTCCCCAAATGAATACGTTTCTCTGAATGTAATTTTGGGCAATCCAGGTGCCTGAGGAGAAAAGCCTACAGCAGTGAATGCGTGTGGAGGTCAGAGTGTGTAAATCTCTCTCTTTGCCTGAGTTCGTATGTTAGTGTACAGTTTGTGCATCAAGATGCTGTTGGATCCAGCGTAGCCTGCCATGACTCAAACAACATTATGAATAAAATGATATAGAAGTGACGAGTGGAAAGATGAAGATGCAGGAGTCTAGATCGCTTCTCCTGACAGTAACGTGCGCATTAATGTGAAGGCTTGAATCACAAGCTGTATGTTCGCTAATGCCGGGCCGTAATAACCATGGAAATGACTCTGCATATAGCAAATAGCTCCTAGCAACCCGGCAGTGCTGGTGCTGGCGTCGAGGAGGTGTCAGCCACATCAGAAGATAAAGCAGGATGCTACGACACTTCAAATGAATGGCAGATCAAGCGTGTCATAGATTATGCTATTACACTGGGAGGGATTGAATTATAGCTAAAGGAAAAGCCTGCTGGAGCAGCTGGTAAATTGATCTATCAAACCCAAGCTTGACAAGTTTTACCTCAATCCTGTGTGAAATTATGAAGGGAAACATCCTAATCCCTGCGCTCAGAGAGTTGATTAACATGAAAAACAGCTTAATTCTGCTTATTCTTTCTAATTCAGGTGTCAAAAATGATTATGTTTCTTCCTCTTTTCCACTGCATGAGTGTGGAGCCACTGCACATTTAGATGAATTTACAAATGAAACTCATTAAAAAATATGATATTATCTGACTTTTGTTATCGGACAGAATAACACCCAATGGTTATATTTACAAAAACAAACATATGAATTTAAAGGGATAATTTGTAAAGGGATGATTTTACCCATAAGAAACTAGCGCTGGTCTTTCCTGTAATACCAGTTTGTTCCTGAAGAGGCGACGGTGAGTCACTGTTAGCACGAAGGAGCCGTGTCTTTACTCTGCTGTCTCTGTGATGCTCTGTCAACATACTCTAATCCTTTATATATTTAAAGCCCTTTATTTTCTGAATAAAATCCACCACAGGTAATTTCAGCCTTCATCCCCGTCATAGTAATGATCCCCAGTTTGCCCAAAACTCTCCAATATCTTCCTCTTCTCTCCAACACCAGTGCTTCTGCTTCTACCGCTGGTCTGGATACACAACCTTTTTCGTTAACTCTCTCTTCCACTGCACCACGGAAGATGAAAAGGGATCCTGGGGCATCAAGCAGCTTAACAAAGGGCGCCATAAAGGCCCTAACTCTACAGCCCGAGGGTGTGGCACCAGGATGCAATCTCCCAGCCCCTTTGTTCTTCACCACTCAGCTCCTGAATCGTTTGAGAGCAGCTCACCTTTTTTCATGTCCAGATCCGGCATCCTTTCTTGTACAGCACCAGCTTATTTTCTGCATATATTACGTCTTAACGCACGGAGAAAAATTGTCGGATTGTTTCAAGATGATATACAGATCCTGTTTCAGAGCTACAAGACAAACTCTGCTGTTCTGAGGGTAGAAACGTACCTAACTCAGAGACTCGTGTTTACTGGGGTTGTTTTAAAGACGACTGACACCGATCATGTCTATAAGATAACTATGCTACTCATGCTAAGCTAAGCTAACTCACAGCATTGCTTGAGCCACATATCATAAGAGTGGTATACATCTGCTACCTTAGTGACTCTGCACATAACAGTTTGGGATTATTTCAATGTCATACTCCTGATTTATGTTGCTTATTAACATTCATGCTATTGAGTTCACCACATTTCAGTCTCATATATAAGCTGTTTCTCAATTATGACCCACAACCAGAGAAACAGGAGAACGGGTTACAGATATCAACCTCTGATTTTGATCCGGAAATGTCAAACTCCTATTTATGTAGGTTGACATACAGCCTCCGCCATGTGTCTGTTATGGTAAACTCCCTCGGCTGTTATCAACACACAGCTTCTCCTGCATAGTTCATTGCAGCCGTTGACCTTTGAAGGCATTTCCCTTTGAAGAAAACTCCTCAGCTTGCTATCTCAATGTTGAGATAAGTTCTGTGTCTGGGTGGTGGTTGTATATTTTTAATTGTGCTGCCTGGTTGGCACATTGTGTTCTGAGTCAACAACACTTTCTGCAGGACTGAATCTGCTGTCCTCAGACAGCAAGTAGTTAACATCATAAGGTTGACATGAGCACGATCTTTTGGTGCAGGGCTGTTGAATCCGACTGCACGAGAACACAGTGCAGGTGCTCACGGTGCTGTGCCCCCCCCACCCTCCCCCTGTAGGTAGCATGTTTACACAAAAGCTCTATTCAAGTCAGCTTCACTAGAAGTGCCCATGAACAGCACAGCCCCAGCAGCCAATCAACTCCCTAAATGATCCCCGGCTGTCTGCTCAGGTTTCATCCTCGACCAATCACGGCCGCTCCCTCTGTGGTTACATTCCTGTGTGAGAGATAGAGACATGAAGGGTGAGAGAAGTAATGAGTGGAATACAAAAACAACCTGTTTGGTGGCTCGTTTTCCCTTTTTTTTCGACACATCCATTTTTTTTTAAGCTGAATAAAAGCGAGACACTCTGGTGTTGATGTCATCCCTGCACAAGTACTGAAGCAGCTCAACAGGCGGTGAATAACAGGGCGGCTCACTATGACAGCACACATAGTCATTTCATGAGTAACAGCTGATTTCAAATCAGCCAGTCATTACCTCAAAATCTATCGGCATCATCAGGTCACTGGGCTCATCTTTTGTTTATCTCTTTCCTGTGGAAAGTCCCTGCAATAGAACAACACGAATGACCGTTAGGGATGTTTTGGACAATCGCTTGTCCTTTCTCAAAGCTTTCTGGCAGGTTATAAAGCCACATTGTATGTTTAGAAGTCGATTTTACAGTTGAACAGCCGGCTGAGTCGACCTTTATGAAAATTTGGTCACAACATGATAAAAACATTTCTATAACACAGTAAAAGAAGCTGTAAAGGAGCCGAACAGTCAACAGGTGACATCCTCTGTTGCTGCACTGCTATTGACGGCGGTAAGAAAGTCAGTTAGTAATTAGAGATATTGGTTATATTCCAAAGATCAGACCACCTTCACCTGAAGTAACCCCGTCCTGGTCCTCCTGCGGCTGCTGCTTAATGTTTAACCCAGTGGCGTCATATCAGGGCAACGGCCGGACGCCTTGTTGCCAAAGAGGATACGTTTGTGGAAAAAGTTTCAAAAGTTCAAAAGTAAACTCACCTTGTTTACTGTCCTCTAACCCTGTTTTTTACAGGGAAGCTAACGTATTTTGCTTGTATAAACTTTGCCATACTTTGTAAGAGCAGTTATGTATGACCTTTGAGAGAAACATAATGGAATGCTGCCCTGAATGTTCCCACTGAAGCAACACAGGAGCACCTTGTATGAAGGTACGCTCAACACCAAGGTGATCACTCTTTAATCATACCATATCAAGAAGGAATTGATAATACAAACACACGTTTTAACCCCGAATGTCCAGTTCAGACAAGATAAAACATATTATCTCCTCCCGTTTCTGAGTTTAAAACCTTGATTTGATTATTCCACATCTTCCTCCCAAAGACCGCCATCACAGCGTCGTGTGATTATGGCGAAAAGACCAGTACGGTTGTCCTTGTCCTGCCCTGCACATGTCAGACATGAGGCCTTGATGAATTGTGAGCATTCTTTGTCTGAAACGGTTTCTTCAGTCTTGCATCACAACGCTGCTTTTCAGCCACGGGGGAACATATTCATGGGATCTGATATACTATATTTGACTTGCACACAATAGGCCTTTTAAAAAAAAATCCAAATCATGGTTTATAAAGAAAGAAAAAGCTGAATGATGAATTGTGGATTTCGTTAGCAGTATTTTCTCACTGAAGAATTGAATAGTCCTGTGAGACGGATACAGTGATCGACTCCCTGATAATTCTCTTTACTCGTGATTTTATTGTACTTTAGTGTCTGTGATGAAATGCTCAACCAGTCTAGAGGAACTTTTTTATTACGCCTCAACAGTTTCTGCAGTATTCTTATCAATTGTTTTTGTATTCTGTCCCTGCTGTAGGACGGCAGTCATCCCTGGGTCATTATCGGACAGAGGCCTTATCTCTAATAAGTCAAAATAGCGATAACGCTGGGGCACGGGCGGTTTATCTACGGCATAAAAGAAAACAGCAGAACAGGGTAGGACAGTTTATGATACAGGATTATTATCAAGCATGTTGTGATAGTACTTTCACAGATGTAAAATGTTTGTAAGCTGCAATGATTTGACGCCCTGCATGCAGAGGTGACGGGTCCCCCTAGTGGAGGCTGTGGGAACAGCAGGGTTGTCTCTGCATAAGAGCAGCCAGCAGATGGCACACACACATCAGTCAATAAAAGAGCTTCTTTTCCTCTTCCTCCACCATTTCTACCTCTCTTGCATGTTCTCCATCCTCCAAACAACTGATTGATACGTCTGATCACTTGTTTACACCCGTTGAAGAGATGAAGAGGCCACCTCACTTTCTCTGACTATCAGTTTTTGAGTTTTCTTTTTGGGGAATTAATTTGTTTCACGTTCTTCCTTCTCATCATTTATTAAGAGCAAGACATGTGGCAGTGTTGCTATGGCACCAGAACAAAAAAAGAAATCAGCTTGAGTTTGTCTGAGACAATTATAAAAGAAGATTTAATTCTTTGATTTGACTCTGCCTGCTGTTTCATTTGGATTCGGGCCCGTTGGTAACACACTGCTGATGCTCTGCACTAATTGGATATCACAATAGATTAAAAACAACAGAGGAGAAGAATGTCCAAAGGACAATCATTGTCTGGAAAGTTGTTAGTGGAAACTCAATAAGCAGGTAATAGCTTGGTACTGAAGCTATTGACTGACTGTTAGTTTGGTAGATATGCTAATATTTGATTACTTCATCTTTATTATCAAACTCTTAGGAAAAAGGTGCAACAGGCTATTCTTATTGTTGAGGTCAGATGTCTTCTGCACGTGTAATACAAATCAATCCAAGCTTGTAATCAGTCGTATGATTTAGTTTTATATTATTAACTTAAATTATTGTGCCACATAATAAATAAAAAAATGAGATGTTTTTCCTCTGGAAGCTACGCCACCACAATGATGCTGCTGTTGTTGCTGCAGGAGCAGGTAAGTTGTTTTCTACTTAGGCTGTTTTTGTGATCAAATATTTTTATTCAATAAATCATACAGGGTGGCTGAGCACCATCACATGGTGCTCTCTCAAGTTACAAACAATATGCTGTGTCAATATGCAATAAGCTGTTGAGAGCTCCATATAAATGACATCCAAAAAGGACAGGGTCCATGTGCGAACAGACAGGTCACGTGGTGGTTTCCACCGGGTTGCAATTATTCTTTTAGCGGCTGCGAGTCCAGCATATACAGCGCGCTTGGACATCTTAGAAAGCTGGAGGTCTGACAGGTCATTGAGAATCAACACAGTGATAGTAACAGGTACAGTGGCATTAATGTCATAGCATTTTCTAGCATATGCCAGCAGACGGAGGTATCTGGGTTAAACCAGGTAGAGGGGCCGTAACACAAAGGACCAAAAATAATGTTTAAAGTTGGGAACTGAAAGGCCACCATCTTCCTTCCTTCTCTGTATAGTCGACATCTTAAGTCGCGGCCGCTTGCCTTTCCAAATAAATTTAGACATTGCTGATTGTAGTTTCTTACAGTAATCAGAAGGAGGAGAAAGCGGTAGCATGGAGCTCACAAAATTAATCCTGGGTAAAACATTCA
>CAAKHC010019412.1:13668-26683 GCA_901007825.1 Macroramphosus scolopax | reverse complement strand
TAGTGCTGGACTCAAGGGGGAACCTCGGCGTGAGGATCTGGAGACTGGAAATAAAGAGGAGGAGGTGCGTCCGGATAAAACTCGGGCTGAAGGGTTGGAATACATAACTTTGATCATAACAAAGAAAGTGGTACCAAAGCCCATCACCTCTAAAACTGACCATAAAAATGACCACTCAAGTCTGTCAAGGGCTTTCATCCGTCGAGAGAAAGAAGTGACATTGGTGTCTTGCTGTCTTCTGCAGCATCAACAATGTGGAGAAGGCGTCTAACATTATCTGCTGCCATTCTAGTTTTTATGAATCCTGTTTGGTCGGAGATTACTAATTTGGACATAATGCCATCTAAGGACTTAATATAAACCCAGACGAGTCTTATAAGGAAAGATAAGGTTGATACTTGTTTTATTTTTAGCTGGATTTTTTTTCTTTTTTCATTAAAATATGTGAGGTAGTAGATACTTTCCTGGGGGAAATACCCAGGTCCAGGCACCTCAGCATACTGCATCAGTCCTTGATGGATGACATTAGCAGAAGATGTGTCCTGTTTTGTACAGGGAATATATATATAGACAGGAGACGTTAGGTTGCTTCTTCAAAGCAGGCTGTAATCTGTCTGAAGAACGGAGGCGTCAGTAGTCCATAATATCACACAATCTATGGTCACCCTCAGGCTATACGCCCCCTGGTGGCATGACTAAGTAACTACTATTACTACAATTCGAACACAAAACACATCTGGATTTGGCCTCTCTCAATACAAATACACAAAATGAAATAAATAACCTCACAATTGTGCACATACACTTGTGGGTGTCACATGTGTGTGTTGAGAAAAAAACTGATATCACCAGTGCCACAAATAGAAGCACATATTATCAAGGTCCTTCAGATAGATGAAGGTTTGAGGGAAGTGAATGATCCTTCGTTAACACATTAAAGAGGAATGATGGGTGATTTTACCCTTTAATCAACTTAAAGGTTATTTTTGGATCAGAGAGATTAAAAGTGTTAAAAAGAAAACCACTGGAAAATTGAAAAAAAAAGGGATTCTCTTGTTCTCCTAATTAAAACAGAAGCCTTTCAGTCAGAGGTTTGACCACGTTTCTTTTAACATTTCGTTGCTTCTTAGCCCAACCGGCGCTATTTACAAAGGTTGTGCATCGGTGCCAATGAGGTCAGGATGTAAACACATCACAGCCTGTGCAGGAGCTGCATGCTGCACACATTCATTGAGGGAAGTTCTCCTGTGGTTTCGAAAATCGCGTAGGCCTCCACATTAACTTTGTATTTAAGTATTTAATTTAAGTCACTAGATATCAGAGAGTCCCTTTTTCTAACCTCAGGATGAGGTTGCAACTGGACACAGAAATCCGAGTACCCAGAATTCAAATCGCCGAAGGTCAATAAGCTCAATTTGGAGCGAGACATTTAAATCGGAATGTTGTTGCTCATGGGAGCAACCTGGTGGGTCTGTCTGACTGTGTCTTATAGGGGTTTCAATCATACATGCAATTAATTTCACTGTCAGATTTGGTGACTTTCAGTTCGACACTCCTCAGTCAAGTCTTTGAAAGTTTGAAGGAAAACTTCCAACTGACTATTTGGATGCGAGTGCTGAAGGCCGGACACCGCTGGTCTGTAAGTACCTGGAGTGTAGCTCAGTAAAAACTAGTCAATTGATTAATAATGTAGAAGTAACCCTGGATGGGGAACTCTGTTTCAAGGATCATATATCTCCAAGGTTGCCTCAGAAACATGTCTTAAATCAGAAGCTCTCTCACCTTGTCTGTCTGACTCAGAGTAACGCACGCATGCATTTGTAATGAGCTGCTGATGCACAAGTTCTAACCAGGACAAAACAAATCCGACCACAGAACTCCTGTCATTCACCGGCTACCTGCTGTTTTCAGAATATAGTTCAAGATCCTGCAAAACACCAGCCGGTCTGGCTCCACACTGCATGTCAGGATGGCGTCGATTCACATCACCAGCAGATCTTTAAGGTCATAAAGGGAGAAATATCCTCCATCATTTATGCACCTAAACTATGGAACAGTTTCTCTTCCCTGCTCAGTCGAGCATGTTCTTAGATAAACACACCGTATTTGTTCAGTATGCACATTTGCATTGATTGATGTGCGTCCATGCATGAATGTTCCTTTTAAACACATCCAAACTTTGTTTTTATTCAAATTCCTGCTTTTTAATGCGACGATGCTAAACACAGGTCGGGTTGAGTTGAAATCGGCCGGTTCAAATTCAAATCGCAGCATTCCAGTCACCTCTTACAAGTAACTTCATGAGCAACTCCAAAGTTCCTGAACAAGTAAATCGATTAGTGAGTCAGACATCTTCTTCCACTCTGTTTCCGTCTTTAGTCTGACATCTCCGGCTGATTCCAAAGGGGGAGGAGGGCGAGTCTGTTTTACCAATCACCAACATCGACTTGAATCCGACATCATATTTGTAAAGTCGCCGCCGATGCGTAACCATGACAACCTACTGGATTTGCTGGGGCTTAAAGAGCGAGAGTGAAGTGAAGTCCAAACTATGTTGTCAGGCCATATTGAGAAGATATTGACCTTGGTGTTAGTCTCACCCATGATGATGAATGGCTAATCGTTAGTCTCCCTGCGGCGCTCACCGGATCGATTCCTTCAACCCATGCGGCTCTTTGATGTCACGGCGCCAGATGAACAAGAGAAAAGCTAAATACGGAATCCGTTCAGAAAGACACCGCGTGTCAATATCTCCTCGTACAGGAGCAATAAGCATCATAGATTCCTTGTTTGTGCCTTAAAGTCTCCCGTGGCCGCAACCAGGCGTCGGTGTCAGAGGTCACGTGAGAGGCTATTGACGCTTCCCATCATTCGCTGCGAGTGTTCAATCAGGTGTGAGACATCACACTCCTCCTCGGAAGAAACATTTCACCACAGCGACCTCAGCCAATTAGAGTCCTCGTTCCCATGTGTTGCCCTCTGGGCCCTTAATCCTGAAAAAAACAAGAAGAGAAGTCGGAGCATGCACGGCGTCTGTGTGGTGTTTGTGGTTCGGGTCCCTTCAGCGCCGAGGTGTTGGTCCTGTTTCCCAACCCTGACGCAGTCCTCGCACACCGGCAGGTGCGGACATGTTCTACTTTTGATCTCTCCACAAAGTGCCTTTCTGTTCTCGTCTCAAGCTCGCCGCCTTTGATTCACTTTGCTGCGACGCTGTGAAATCCGTCTATTTTCAGTCCATCTATTTTCCTTCTTTGTTTTCAGATCGTGGTGGTTGGCTGAGCAACAGGCCCAGCATGCCCGGTATTAAAAAAAAACACCTACACTGTTTCAGGCGAGGGAAAATATATCGCAGGAATTCAAGTAGTCTATTCATGCAGGAATGTGTGATAAATATTGTGTTTGAATGGGTCGATGGCGGCGAACGACCTCCTTTTGTGCATCACAACCGAACCGAATCGCCAGTCCCTCCTTGAATATATAGATAGGCCTCCATAGAGCCGACAGATATCAGCTGTGGGGGGAAGCTCTCTGCAGCTCCGGTCTTGCAATCAGCATCCTGACATCTAACAGAGCAGAAGAAGAAGATCTGCCTTCATCGTTGGAGCCCCGATGTGTTCGTCAATGCATAAGAATAAAGAAATTCTAAATAGCTAATTGCAAAGAAGTGAAGCTTATTTGATTCCTTCTTTTGGTTGCTGCATTGTGTCATACTGGGAGGTTTGTCGACCTTGATGTGATGTGGCTCAGCCTTATCTAACCACCACCGGTGTACATCTGCAACAACCTGGATAATACATGAAGGCGGGAGATCTTTTTTCCTGTCTGTTTTCTGATCCGCGAGTCGGGAAATTGAGGGTGAAAGTGAGAATTCTTAACCATCCAATTCGCTGTACGAACCATCAGGTCTTTTCAAATTGGATCCTTTTCTTATGTATGTTGCGTTGCGCCAGGCAGACGGGGCCGTTTGCGGCGGAGCAGAAACCCTCTTCGACAGGCCAATTGAAAGAATCCTCTGTGTGGACCGAGGCGGAGAAAACCTAATAGATCTTTTTCTGTATTTATCTTTGTTAAAGAGCGACGCATTTCTGCAGCAGTCGGGCCTGGTGACGCCGAGCGCCGCGACCTCGCACCGTGATAGCGTTTCAGATCGAATCTTCAAACATTCATCAGTTTATTTCTTATTTATATCCAAATGAATGAGAGGAAAGTCGTTTAAAATTAGTATATTCTAAATCCTGTGTGCCTCTCACCTGTGATTGCAATCAATGAATCAAAAATAATATTTATAGGCTTATTATTGTGTGTAAAATTGAAATATGAGAGGAAATGAATCAGTTCAATCACCTAGTAAATTAGAAGAATTAAAGATTTGAAGCTCCATTTACTTTATGGCCACTTGGGGGCGTCGTAGCTGCAACATTGAGCGAAGTTATTAAAAAGTTGTTAATGCAAAGTGTCATCCAGCAGGGACGGAAATATTAGCATGAATTAGCAGGTGATGTTTCGGGTGTGTGAATCGACACAGGGCAGAGGTCACGCCGATCACTGACTCGTGTGTGCAGCCGACAGCGATAATTAATTCTTGCGCTGATGCTTTGATCTGGATGACAGAGGCTGAGGATGAAGAAGGTACGACTACAAGCCAGCGGGTATTGATACAGTACAGCACAAAGGTTTTATGATTCACGGATGCTATTATGTGGATGACATGTGTTTTTTGTTTGAGTTATTTGAGAGCGTGTGTGCCTCACGCTCGCGTCAGAGCCGTGACAAAATGTGGGAATGTGACCTGAGTCGGGCGGAACAATGGGATGAAGGATGCTCCGATGAGGGCTGAGGGAGAAACAGAAGCCGCGGTGCGTTCGTCACCGCAGGCTGCAACCTTTCATGTCGGTATTTTTGATCCACGTTGGTTGTAAATCTAATGATTACCGCAGCTTTACATCCAGTCATGTATGTGCTCTGGTACACCGACCCTGAATGGGATGAATCAGCGATGCCGGTGTTTGAGTGGAAATAAAAACCAAACCACTCACATCCAATCTACATCTGAGCAAACACAGACAGCTGACAGGCCATGTGGTGAGGTACACAAACTGTAATCGATGAGGCAGAGCACCGCGTATAAGTGGAATTCATTTTCCAGATCATGAAGCACTTGGATGCTGATTAGGATTCCTGGCGCGGAGGGGAAAAGCGGCAATGTTAGGAACCATTTTCCGTCAGGGGGAGGCGAGACGGAACAGCGGCATCAAGCACACACGGTGTCAGCGAGTCCACGGCTCTCCTTGTTTTACCTGGTGAACGATCCGTCGATCTAACGACGCGGCGTCGCCTTTCTCTCTCTGTACTTTCAACATCCCACGGAGCTCGGCTGGGATTCAAACTTCGTCCTGTAACCTTGAAAGACATAAAAGAGCCGAATCAGAGCGAGAGTGATGGAGACTGATAATGCTGCGGATCATGAATCCACACAGGACTCCGCTAATTATATCATGAATCTCAATCTAGCTGCACAGCTGGGGTCTTCTAGTCATGCAGCCCACAATGTTACACTTTCCAGAACTTTTAGCGGGGAGCAGTTAGGGACTGGCAGATGCCTGAACCCTGGATGTAACCCGGGGTAAGAGACTCTTTAAGAAGCAGACGACCGCCGTGCAACGCTTCCAGCGGATGATATCACGCTGAGGGGTAAGAGCATTTGAAGATGTTCTCATGAGAGGACGGCTTCATTATAACAACCACACATGAAGTGAAGACATCTCTGAGAATTCCTTTTCAAACTTCCTCATGCTAACAAGCAGATTCTTAAAGGCAGAGAAAGAAGAAGAAGAACCTGGAGGATGTAGCATCTCTGATTATCTCCACCGCTGTCAACGCTGTCAGAGGGAACTGGCGTCAGACGGGCCTCGGAGACGCTCTGCAGGAGTGACTGTGGATGGAAACTTTAATGGCCGTTAGGGTTGTTTGACAGAACCTCCATGTGTTTGTATCAATTCGGTGTCACAGTTAAGGAACATCGGGAAAGACACTCCACTTGTAGGACTCATTAACTTCCCAGACGTTCACCAGATGATGATACTCAGCTGAGGTGATAAAGGAGGTTCCTTATCTCTCTCTCTCTCTCTCTCTCTCTCTCTCGTCCCATCGGACCTGAACTCGTTTTGTGCGGGGAAAAGCAAGTAGGCTGATGATGATGAACACTCAGCTTTTGAGACGTTCATGCGCTTGTTATTGCTTTTTTTCGTGGTCTCTTGGATACATTTCCTGTGAATTAGGGAGATGTGATGAAGGCTTGATTGGCCTCCGGCTGCCGGCTCCTCTCTGTCCTGATGACGACTAACATGCATGCACGACACGTACGGTCGTGTTTTCATCCCTCCAGAGGACATTAAATGGACTCAGACTTCTCAGCTAACCTTACTATAACCTCCCCGTGCATTAAACTGACCCTATAATTTACGAGTCCCCGCAATTTTACATCACTTTCATTCGGTTTCCTGCAGGAAGAATTTGCAACTCAGCTCTTCTGTGATTTATGTGGCTGTCAAGTCTTCCTTGGCTGTCAGACAACATGTTGCTAAGCGCCGTGGCCCAATAGGACTCGTTTTTTAAGTGAGAAGTTCTCTGTGCAGTGAAGCTGGCAGGAACCAACTTGCAGCTATAAAAAAAAGCAGGAGGAGGCACTGGTGCTAAAAACAAATGGCCTTGTAGTTTGCCAGTAATCAAACAAACATGTTCTGTTATCAGATGAGCGAGTTCATGGCTGTATAGTTAGATAATCAGTGACATGATGACAGCACACAGGACCGTTAGAATTTACATTTCAAAGTTCATTTGCAAAAAAAAACCTGTTAGAATTTATTCTTAAATGGATGCAAAGAATAGAACATGACTTCCATGCAGATATCTTCTATCTGATTAGAGTAACAGACAATGCTCCAGTTAAGTCTGCACAAACGCTTTCCTTCCACAAAAAAAAAAAACCATAGCAACAAGCTGGACGAGATGTTTAAATTTCATGTAGGGAAAATATATTAAAAAAATTGCATTTCAGTGTCCAGCAATGATAAAGTGGATGTTTGGATAATGTAGTTTGTTTAGTTTCTACCACAAAGAGCTCATGAATATCAACGTGCTGCAACAATGGAGCGATAAAGCTGTTTATTTTTCTTCTGGGATCGATTAGACTGCCGACATGTGATGGTAAAGGCAGCTGCAGACGCCGGTCCGTCATGTTGTTCAAGGACAACCTGAATCCCTCTCAGGAAACACAACCAAGGACAGTTTTACTGTCAAATCCTGCACAAGGCAGCCGCCACGGTTGGCGGTCACACTGTCTGCAGCTCTTCTGAGCGCCATGCAGGCTAATAAACCACAGGAACGGGTCCTATTCATACTGTAACGGTTCTTTAGGGGAATTCAAACACGGCCCTCTCACACTGGGTGTGTGTAATGCGTGTGAAGATAAAATGGGACGGACGTGCACATCAAAGCGGCGCGTGCGAGGATCCTCTGGGCCAACTGAGGTCGAGAGCGATGGACTGAACCGACTGAGAAATGACAATTTGATTTAGCTCAAATTGTGCGTAATATCACCTCCTTCATGATCCTCTATCAGACTGGACACCCGTCCGGAGACGTGTTTCACCGAGGGGACATTTATGCTGATATTGTGGATGGATTGATGGCGAGCGTCCAGTCGTAAAGATCCTTTACCCACCGGTGTGACTGAGACGATCCAGAGATGTATGAAGAGCTTCCTCTCGCTGTCGTGGTGCTATAGCAACGGAGCCGTGTGTGTTTATCCTCACTGTTTGTCGGGATGGTTGAGGAGCAGGGGAATCACCTGCTTCCGCTCCCTCCTGCGGCGCACCGATATCGACCGAACAGTCGCCTCTTTGTCTTTGTTTGTCTGCGTCTGAATTGCATCCGTCTGATTACGCCTGCGTCTGTCTCAGTGACGAACGCGACAGCCAGACTCCCCGCCGCTCGCCATTAAAACCACCTCCTCAATTAGTTTGCTCTTGATTTCCAACAATCCGGAAATGACACCTGCATCATATCACCAGGAGATCTCCCACTTGTGGGGCCATTTAGTCTCGTCTGTCTCTCTCCACGTCTGCAAGGGTCTAACAGCCGGCTACGATTGTAAATATGAAATACAGACGACAGACAATGAAACAAAAGTCTGCAATGACTCTTGGATGGACATAAATAATGCACACACTGGGCGTATTACTCTTTAGATATGTAACCCACTGTATAGTTCTGGCAATACTTTTCTACAGCGGTACATCAATTCCAGGTTATAAGAAGACTGGCTTGCATATTTGTAATGCTCTGATATAAGGAATGACACAGACAATGTAATATACGTTTGACCTTTTATGAATCAATTATTTGCAGTGCAATTATTTCCTTTTCCTTTTCTTTGTTATTGTTGTTATTGACCCAAAAGAGGCCAAATATGGAAACCATAAACAAAATAAAATGGGTACCCAATGAGTCTCTAGAGTGCTCTCGGAAATAAAGGGGGCGGGGTGTAGTACCTACCGCTACCGCTAGGGTTTGTTGTTGACCAGTGGGGAATGACCAGGAACAGCCGTCGCTCGTACTGTAGTTTGTAGCTGGTCGGTCAACGTGGCTCCGAGCTCTCAGAATCTCTGTAGCCTGGACGAGTATCACACCCAGGAGGGTTCAAGAGAGAAAGACTGGCGCCTCCTGACTATCTTACGTCACAGAGTTCGTATTGTTTACACCTTTATAGGGGCACAGGTTTTGTTTTTTAATTTCATAACCACTGTTTATGTTTGATGACACAAAAGAAGATTTGGCCCTGATTGCACACTTCGACCACGAAGGTGTCTGGTACCGTTGCCTGGGCAGAGGAACGATGAGAGAATTCCCCCCTACATTCATAACATTATCTGACCGAGGGGTTTTTCGCTCTCATACCAAGTGGCGAAGCTGCAGTTAGTGTTGGGCTTGATGTGCACCAACAAGGAAACTGAGAGCACTGTGCTTTGAAGTATCCCACCTAGTTTAGGCCAATAGGAAGAGATGACACCCATGTATGAAAGTATATAATGTAATGTTGAACAAGGCTCGGGGGTTCTTGAGGCTCGACTCTTGTCTGAACTCTGCAGCCTCAGGAAACCTCAGCTGACCGATTATCATTGATGCTTGTGAAATAAAACCAGCACAAATAGAGAGAAGTTGCTCGTCTCCTATTTTAAAGCTTGCACGGGATTAACGAACACGCCACAAACATCCGCTGGATCTGTTTGAGATGCTCGCCACATGCGTCGTATTAACTATTCATGGCCCGGCAGAGCGAGTTAGACGGAGCAACCGGGTCAGAAGAGAGACGAAGACCGAAAACTCAACAAACAAGAAACTTGTGTGTACAAATTCAAACGTCTTGTAGACTGTGTTTCTGTCAAAGGAGAGTCCGGTGTCCCTCAAACCACTGGTGCTGCTGGAGAGGAAGACTTTAAAGAAAGGAGGAAGACGACTTAAGACATCGGAACAAGTAATCCAAGTCCAGGCACAGGATGGTTCCCTCGCAGCCTCACTGTTGACGTGATCAGACAAAAGAACGTTCTTGTTTATAATCCTGCTTCAAATTCGGGTCTCTCACAAAGACTTTGATGTAAAACAGCGTGTGTTTTATCTGCCTCACCACCCCCGGCTGCCGACACCACAAATCAGTATAATTGTCTGATGGAAGTTTCCCAACAACTATTGAACGTATTTCATGATTTGCATGCGGTAAATGTTGTAATTTGTAATGTTGGTGTTTAGCTGAAAACACTGCAAAGTATCTGCTAATGAGCCCAACCTCCTTCCAGCGACAGCTCCGGTTTATTGAGATGGTTTCTATCGCTGGTGTTGACTCCTTCGACTGCGAGTCGCCATTACTGGAGTTAACTGAGTTGTTATTGCATGTGAGGAAGTCATGATTGCAAAGAGAGAACGGAGCGTCCGTCTCCTATTTGTCGGACCCCTGCGTTCGTGTCTTTCCTTCCTTTGGTTTTGTTTTTCTACATTACTTTTTCAGGTTTTCCCTCATTTCTTCCATCCTGTGAGACTTCAACGTGTCCTGTCAATAAACGGTTTGAGAACATTCGATACGTTGTGCAGCGACAAAGGACAACATCCTCAATTCGTTTCCGCCCCGCAGCCGCGGCCCAGTTTTCACATTCGAAGAAAAGGCGAATTAAAACAATCCAGCAGGCTCCGTCCGTCCCTGCTTTGTCTTGAGGCGAAGAAAGATTCATCAGCCCAAATGTTTTAGAATATCCAATATTCACCTACAATCACCTCTGTTATGCCCCGAGAACCTGAATTAAAAAGCGAAGTGAATATCAGAGTGCGGGGCGAGAAACGGGAGCCGGTTCTCTCATTCAGGTCACACATCCGCCCTGGAATCCTCTTCGCCACAGTCTCGCTGTGCATTTTCTCTTTAGATAAAACCGGGCTGTCGCGGAATAATAAGTGGAGCGACAACAACAACACGGGCTGACGTAGCCTGTGACTGAAGGGGACCGAGGCAACTTTGTTGTTGGTTTAACAGATAAAAACAGGACATCTGTTCCTGTCGGGTCGTTACGCTGCTGCTCTCCACCACATGCACTCGATATGCAAGCTAGCGCTACGCCGTTTAAACTGCAGGGCGTCTTACAACTCTATCAATTAATTAAGTCAACACAAAGTGCTACAGACGTGCATTCAGTGTACAGAGTATTCACAAGCGGTGCATGAATATAACCTACTACACTTGCGTCATGAGGCTTCTTGTTGCATCTATTTCTGTGCGATTCTGCTGCTAAAGCACAGGTCCGCCTTGCCAGAGGCCTCTGGGTCTAATCCGTGTAGTCAGTTTAGCCATGCCAGATTTCCATGCATGCTGTCTTCCCTGAAAATATGGACGGATGTGCTCCTTTGAACAAGCAGCAGGCGGCCGGCTCAGAAATGTGCACGCTGGCGGTGGCACCGGCAGAGAAGATGTGACGTGCCAGCTCCTGTTTCTGAAATGTTTTTTCCAGTGGTTGTGTAATGATTGTCATAAAATAAACACTCTGCCTCCCTCCCTCCCTCCCTCTCGAGGTGTGTTAGTCTGTGCAGTGTGCATGAAGCCGCAACCTCAGACGCTCACTTACATAAACCCTTTTGTCACCAAGCCTGCAGATGTGTATCATAAATTAAGTGTTTATTATCAATTATATCATCCAAGGCTTCTGTGAAAGGAAACATGCACACATTGACACAACATTGACACAGTTACACATGGAGGGGCCACTCGAAAATTCCACGGCTGGTATACTTGGTCTTTTCAGGTATTAATACAAGTACTTCAAAGTCTCTGAAGTAGTAATTCTTTTAGCTCTTTTTAAACATGGCAACAGGAACGGATGGTAAACAACTTATCCAGACAACACTTTTTTGCATTTCCTGAGGTGGTATCATCACACGGAACGAGACCCACGGGGGGGCGGGAGGAGGGGGGGGATATTCAACCGTCTTCAGGGCCGATACGAAGAGCGGCGAGGAGTTCCTCCAACCGGCTCATGCGATTACTAGAAGAAGTGCTAACAGGGAGCAGACCACTGCTGCCAAGTACTTCATTATATAATGTAACAGCCAGGATCATTGTTGTGTCTATATTCCATGTATTTCATTATTTATGGGAATATTTGTAATAGTTGAGCCACCAGGAAAATCAGTGGAGTAACTTTCATCTTATTGATAGTAACACACACACACACACACGCACACACACACTCTGGACTCGTCACATTAACACACGTCTTCTTGTCATCCCTGTACACACTTTTGCACACCGTAAGTGAGCAGCTACATTGCACATACAGTTCATCCCTTCACATTGTAAAGAACGACACTCG
The DNA here is from genome assembly GCA_901007825.1 of Macroramphosus scolopax. Lineage (NCBI taxonomy): Eukaryota > Metazoa > Chordata > Actinopteri > Syngnathiformes > Centriscidae > Macroramphosus > Macroramphosus scolopax. Next base: position 14,774 of record CAAKHC010019412.1, on the reverse strand, counting down.
TGGAAAAAACTTCACTTGGCGATTTGACTCTGATTGTTGTCTTGCAGGTTTTTAACTTCTCCGTATGCAAACCTCGTCGTAGGAAACGATACTTCTATAGTATTGTTTAGCCACGTAGCGCCACCGTCCTTTGGAAAAGTATGCATCTCTGCAATGCCAACTAATTGATGGAGTAACATTGACATTTTGTACAAGATCTGTATTTACTATAGAGAATCAAGATAATTAGCAAATACGTCTTAGCTACGATGGTGGTGGAGAAACGTCTGCTCCATGCCGACATGTCGGTGTTACCACGTTAGCAATCTCATATAGGAATACGTACAGGAAAGGCTCTTATCCCTCGCCGTCAAGCAGCGACGCTCCCGGCTCGTCCAGTAGCACCCTTGTGTCTTCTACTGTTGCACCCTTGCTAATAACTCTAACGAGGAACCTTTTGCATCGATACAAGACCCTCGGCTGATGTCGTGAATATATAGCGAGAAACTCCGCACAAGGAGGTAGATTGTGGTGATGGATGGGGTCAAACAAAATTCAGACTTTGCACAGAGGAGCGGCGTTCGATTCCTCTTCGCAACCACGAGTTTCTTATTTGCAAAAAAATAAACTTTCCGAAGCTATTTTGGATAGTTATGAATTAAACTGTAGGAACGCTATGGTTGAGGTCTTCTTAGGTTTAGGCACGAAAAACAAATGGCCATGGTCGGGTACAGATCGGAGGTTACACGCTTGGCTCGGTCGCGCATGCGCCCCCTCGCACGGCGACCGGAGCGTCTCGGGGCTTTACAGTGACGTGGACGAACGGCCTGCTACATGACACGGTGGGGTCAGATCCCGAGGGGGCCGTGAGGATATTCAACAAACCTGAGAGAACAACGAGTTCCGAACACTAAATCACCTGAAAAATCTCATTTTAATTTAGTCATCAGCGGATGATGTCATCTTTTATCTGTTTTGTAATTTAGCTTCTGTTTCTATTCTCTGACTGCGTCTTGGGTTCGATCCCTCACGTCGTGCTACAGTATCCAGCTAACTGTGGAATTATAATCGGAAGTGGCAGTTTGTGCAGGAAAGGAGGGGGGGGGGGGGGGCCCACAAAAAAAAAA
>CAAKHC010019412.1:1821-13648 GCA_901007825.1 Macroramphosus scolopax | reverse complement strand
AGGGGAGAAGAAGGGGGGGGGGGGGGGGGGGGGGGGGGGGGGGGGGGGGGGGGGGGGGGGGCACACAAGGAAAGAAAAGGGACCAACCAAACATGATTTGACAAAGTAATTTGAATTTGATTCCTCCCATAACTCTAAACATGCAGCCGCTGTCGTAACTTACAGCTTCTTAAAACAATGTTTTTGACTCCTGTTGAATGTTTGTGTGTGTTAATGGATAATTGGTTCACCTCAGTATCGATTGTATGTTTAATTAGCGTTTTTGTTGTTCGGAGACGAACCCCTGCTTTGCTTTGTTATTCATGAGGTTCATTTTCTTTTGGTTCTAATAGACTTTTCTTGAAAGTTTCCATTTAAAATATTTTCCCTTCAGCCTCACAGACGATGATGAAACTGCGGGAGTTAATGCACGTTTCTCCTCCGTAAGCCTGGAACGACAGAGAGGAACCAACATGTGGACGACACAACCTATTTATTCCTCCGACACACGTCTCCGTCCGGCTGTGAGGTCACTGCTGCATGTAAACAAACACAAGAATAAATAAAAAAATGACAGTTTTTCAGACTCAAGTTCTGTTTTTCGTCCGTCTGGGGAATGATTGAGTGATGGATCAAGACAGTTCGTCATGTTCTGTCTGGAGGAGTGATGCTGGTGTGTGCTGAGTGTGAAGGGCTGCTCAGCGCTGCCGGGAGAACAGGTTCCTCAGGGCGTTGTTGTAGTTCTTATTAAAGGCGGTGTATATGAGCGGGTTAAAGAAGGAGTTGGAGTAGCCCAGCCACAGGAAGATGCTCTTCCAGATGGGGGGGATGTCGCAGGAACACAGCGGGACGATGAGCTCGGTGATGAAGAAGGGGATCCAGCAGAGGACGAACACGCCGATCAAAATGCCGACCATGAGCGCCGCCTTTTTCTCCTTTTGCTCGCGCCACGTGTCGCCGTCCGTCTGGAAGGTCACGGTGGCGTGGCGCACGGTAAACACCATCTGGGGCTGATGTGTTTCCTCTTTCACCTGCGAGGCAGCCAATGGGAGAGGAAAGACCGTGAGTCCACTGTTGCATCGATTCATCAATCAATCAAACACACCTGGTCGGAAGCATCTCGGCACAATGCGGGCGAAGAACAGCAATTACTGAAGTGGAAAATGTTCTGCGGCCGCTCAACAAAAGCACGATTATGAGCGGTTGAGCGGGAGTGTGTGTGTCAACAGGTGGAGCCGATTCCCTCGTTTAAATTCACACACAACACAGAGTACGAAGCCGGAGCTGTGACTTCATCTGCATTTTTTTTTTGCAACCTACTTCTCATTTTAGAAAATACAGCTGGGAAAAAAAAGAGAATGTCAACTCAAATCAAGTGACTCTCCCCCTCTGTTGTTTTTTTACGCCTCCCACCGCTCAAGGCTGACTTGATTTTTTGTTTATCAGGTAATGTCATCCAGGTCATTCCTCTGCCTGCCGGCTTTTAAAGAACACAAGCCATCCTGTTATTCTGTCAGGAGATAAACAGGTGATGTATTCTGTTCAGCATTTAAATACAAGCCAGCCTCGGGACGGCAGGCGCTTGTTTTGCAGTTGAATCAATACAGATCTATAAATGATGAGATGAACAGCATCAATGCGTTTACGGCAGGGAGAGAAAAGCACAACACTGTTGAGGAAGGAGGTTTCAGATTCAATGAATGACTGAAGACGCTGCGGTGTTTTATACTTCATGGCGCAACGGCTAAAACTGGCACTTAATAGAACATGTACCTCTTGTATAGCCAATAAATTAGGGCATAATGTACATTCAATCTTACACAAATGAGATCCACCTTAAATGGCTCATTTATAGACAAAGCAGCGGTTCCCTTCATAATTATATGAAGATTTATTCTTCCTGGCAGCCTTGCAGCCGAGCAGCGGCTCTATTCTTCTTCTAATCTTCACAAACCCCAAACATAAACCGCTGCATCGTTTGTTCTCCTTTTTGTGCATTTGTATTTTTTCGTTTGTTGTAGTTTTGCAAATGTAATGTTGTCTGACAGTCCAACGACAGTCCGACGCCGTCTGCAGATGCTGGAAGATCGTCGCATCTCTGTCACATAGAACGAAAGAGATTATTGATTGAAGCTTTGCGGAAAGTTGTCCCATTCCTCCACAAGATCTGTGCGGATTTCACAGACGTCCCCGGGGGGTCAGGAACATACCCGACCGGACACTCAATGTCTGAAGAACCTTCATGCTGGAACGGAACAGCGTTCATGTTCCTTTAGACGAGCTGCAGCCGTGTCCAGCTTCCACCAGAGTCCACAACTCCACCGGCACCGTGGGCCACTCTGTGGATAACATTCACGTCAGCAGAGTGCTCACCGACACGTTGACATACAACAACTCCCGTCTGCACGAGAGCGGTGGAAATGTGTTTTCGTCCGCAGAGGAAACACTCCTCCGTCGAGAGTCCATCGATTGCATCCTTACATGTTTGCCCACTGACGTCTGGACGGCAGAGGAAACTGCCGAAACAAGCAAACCAAACAAAATGCCTACTTCCTTCAAAAATCATTGAACCTTCATTGATGGTGTCGTGTTATTGCCTCTGCAACATCCATACCATCGTCCATCAGGTTTTTAAAAGCACTTATTTTGCTCCATCTCGAATCATTCTATGTTAAACTGTGTCGAAGATCAGTGAATCCATCACACTGAACGTCTGGCGTGTATATTTGTGTACGTTGGAGGTCGTTGGTTGACGGGAAGAGAGCGGAGGATTTACGAGCGATTGTGCGTCAACCTCCTCAACGAACGCTGCGAAACATAATGAGAATAGACCGTAAGCTTACGTACGTCCGCGGGAAAAGCAACATGAGAAATAGATCATTTAATTCAGATTTATTTACCGTCGCCGCAAGACTGAGTCTGTGTTTGAGTCTGTGTACGGAAACTTGACACAAGGCAGTTTATCAAGGCAATAAAATCAGGTCTAAGTTGTTCTGCGATTTACCATGTGCTTCTAATTATAGACCCGGGGATGTCACGTTGCATGACTAATTGGTATCTTGATGATTTGGAGGGGGATATAATGAAAAGGCTGTCACTGTTCATTTTCTGTGAAACATTTTTTTTCATTTTTTCGGTGGATCGTTTCCAAGTTGGCAGAAGGTTCCGTCCAGGATTCCTCTGCTGCGCCTGCTCTGCAAAAAAGCAGCTTAATCTCTTTCACTGAGGTGTTTAAGTGGGTGTTTTTTCCCAACCAAGCAGGTGAAAAGTGGGTTTCGAGGCGGCCTGGTTTGCTCTCTGCTAATGCCCGATGAATAGATCTACACCTCGGTGCCTGCTGATTGGAGAGACAGGAAGGTGCACTGCTTCATTATATATTCTCAAAGTGGTATTTATAGCCGTCTACCTTGTGCAAAAACATATTATCGAGTTGGTGATGATGAGCAGGATCGCTCCCGTTATTTGTCTGTGCGCTCGTTGCCCTCATTACTCGTGAATACCTCATCAGCCAAAATAATAAATAATTACATAGCAACGGATATCCGTGGGTCAGGTGCATCCGCCGGTTGCAGGGAGAGACATAATCCACGTTTAGGTGGGAGGGAGGGAGGATAATGGATGAGAGATCATATTGAGAAAACGGTCGTCACATAATGAACGTGGATAATCACCTCGGCCATCGGTGTGATCGTGTTGGTCTTGCGGGAGCCGATCCGGAACTTGGCCGCCTTGTAGATCTTCCAGTACACGAACAGCACCACGCAGAGGGGCAGGTAAAACGCTCCGAACGTCGAGAAGATGGTGTAAGACGGCTCCTGGCTCACCTGGCACTTCATCCCCTCTGAGTACGTCTCTCCCCAGCCAAAGAGAGGCGACAGCGAGATGATGGAGGACAGCAGCCACGTCAGGGCGATCATCACGTTGGAGATCTTTTTGCGCGTTTTGAGCGTGTACTCCAGGTGCCGGGTGATGGACCAGTAGCGGTCCAGAGCGATGGCCGTCACGTTCCAGATGCTGGCCGTGCAGCAGAGCACGTCGAAGGAGATCCACACCTGGCAGAGCACGCGGCCCAGCTTCCACAGCCTGCCGTTCAGCTCGTGGACGAGGCTGAGCGGCATGACCAGCGCGGCCACCATCACGTCTGAGATGGCCATGGAAGCAACCAGGTTGTGGGGGACCCGGTGGAACGTCCTCACCCTCAGGATGGTCACCAACACCAGCAGGTTCCACACGAAGGTGGCCACCACGAGCATCGCCAGTAAAGTCAGAGTGAGGACGCTGAACAGAGAGAAGGGTCGGTACAGGTTCCCCCCCGAGTTATGGCCGTCCAGAGCGCTGCTGAAGTTGGCTGTCAGCATGCTGGCGTTGGGGTATGTCATGGTAGCTGCTCTTCGCCCCGCAGCCCGGGTCCAAAACTATTCTGAGACCGTTGGCGAGGGGGAGAGACAGGCATTCTGCAGCGGGGGACACAGAAGAGGGAGAACAATCAATTTCACATCGACTAATGTGACTCTTTCTGCTTTTCTAATCAGCGACCACTGCAGGAATTCAACTATTAGTGCCAAAGGTAACATACAGGGTTCTCTGAAACAACACAAGCTTCCACCGCTGCACCGTCGTGTCAATGCACTACATCACTGAGTCATTCACGAGAGAGCCAGTTTAGTGATTTTTCTCAACAGTAAAATGCACTTCAGTTTTTCCATTTCAGCTTGTCAAGCAACCTGCCTACAACATTCAAGTGCAACTTCATCCGCTGTTAAAAAGCCTCGACGGTACTCCGGGACATCTCTGAGTCTGGAACAGGCCATACATATTCATTTTCATCATCCCACTGCCGTCCTTTGAATGGCATCAAAGTCAGGCTTCTGTTGTACTATGAGCAGTTTTAAAAAAAAAAAAAAAAACACGTTTTTGATTAAACAAAACTCTTTTCCGTGAGTAGTCGAGACCGTTATTGGATTCGGGTCAATAGTAGGCGAGGACGCGGCTGACAGCCGAGATACGGAGGCACTGTAATCCGACAGGGTAACTGTCTGTGTTAAAGTCTGTCAACTTGGAGTGTTTGTTTGTTTTGCCACTGACAGGTTCAGATTGACTTTTTTTTTCTTCTTCCTGACAGCGTCACTGAAAGGATCCCTGCAGAGATCGACGTGTGACATGTTACAGAAGTCTCTCCCAAGGAGAAGCGTCGCTCTGCAAACTCACTCAAGGTGAGTCGCTGCGGAAAGACGACGAAAGCGTGTGCGAGTCGCCATCTGGGCCACGGCGGAGTACGGAGTTGGAGTGATATCAGAGAAACAGCTTAGTGCTTTTATAGACAACCTTCGGAGGACGGGGAAGTTGTGGCTGGTTGTGCTAGAAGTGGCCGTGTGGACCGAGGTGATAAAAAAAAGAAGTGGAAAGCACTTTTTCCTGAAAGAAAAACAATGTTCCAAGAAACCTGCTGCAGACGGAGTGAAGGTCATGTTATTAGCTGCCGCGTTGACCCGGCTATACGACAGCACAGAAGGATAAACAAACACTCAAGAACTGTTGCATGAATTAGAAGAGGTCTTCGAGAGACGTTGCGCAATAATGGCTGTTGCACAACGAGCCACTACACACATTTGCATACAGCTAGTTACCCGCGTAATGCACTACTGACAAGGATGCTGCAAGAGGGATGGAAGAAGTGAAATGTAAACAACAAGGGATCATTTCTTATGAAGCTGTCAGACGCCGATGATAACAATCTGAGCCTGTCGGTGGCAACAACAAGCACGTTTAGTTGACTTTAACAGAGGCAATTGCCCTTCGGTTGCCGGGGGCGATAGGGCTCGACATATGATTGATTCCAATAACTCGAATCAATTCAACCGTAAGATGTTGGAAAACACAGCCCAGGTTCAAAACGTACAGGAGACACCCTTTAAGGATGTTCTTTGATGGAATGGTTACAGGGAATTGCTTTTCATTTTATATATGATGACCCTGTTTTACGGAGGGAGAAGTTTTACGGTGGGAAAAGATTCATGATCGATCCGTTCGCAGCAGCGGCGCCGCAAAGAATTTAAATTAAACAACACGCTGGTATGATAACTAACACAAAGCCGGTTTTAGCAGCATTGATTTTGTTAATCATGTTTTGGAAAACATATTAGGATTGATTCAACAATCTCATTAGAGTCACTTTAAATATTAATCGCAGGATTACTTCTTTAATACCGTGCCGATGTTCGGTATCTTTTGTTCTGCATCAACGTCACCCTGATTGTGGATCCTCCTGGTTGATCTCGAGTAATGAACATGGCCGTCCTGTGACATCGCCTCTGGACGATGGGCTCAAGATGTTTTGGCCTCCCTGTGCGAGTATCCATAGTGATGGATGTGATATAATTGGATTGAAATAATTGGTCCTAATTGGGCCTGATCCCAACTGCTGTATTTAATCAATGGGATCGTATTCTTGAGCCTGTTTGACCACTAACCATGTTACTTCTGACTGAAGCATGAGATGTGATGAATAAACCAATCAAACCTCTCTTGATTTGCCACGTTGACCTTTCTCAGCATAAAAGTGGAGAACTCACAATGTCCCTTCTTGCTTCACGTATGTTTTCGGAACCTCTGTGCTGTTTTCACGCCGCTACCAGTCGCCGGCTCTCATCAACGAGTTCTATCGGATGATAACAACACGAGCCGTGTCCCCGCCGAGCGGCGTATTTATGCGGCATGTGACACCGTTTCTTAGCCTCGCCAGCCTTTTCTCTCCTAATCAAAGGGTCCGACCAAGCACACCGATTGGCCCTCTGCTCTCTCTCCGTCCCGCTTCTATTAACGGACCTAATAGCCATGAAATTGGACAACAGTTATGAAGGGAACAGGAAATCAAACACGTGGCATTCTGCAAAGCAGTCCACTAATTCCCGTGCGGACGTCACAAGCCAGGTGTCGGAAACAGTTGCTCACTCAAGACAGACATGCAAGAGAGAGAGAGAGAGAGAGAGAGAGAGAGAGAGAGGAGGAGAAGAAACACATACACAGTATAGACGCATGTGGGAGAGGAGGGAGAGACTGATGCTCTCAGACACCTGTGTGAGTGTCAGCTCAGGTCAGCCGTTGTCCTGAGACTTGCGAGTGCTGGCGGGTTCATTGGGCACTTGCTCAACAGTCCTGAGGGGATTTTAGTTAACTGTGAGGAATCAAACCAGGACAGAGGGTGATTAACATCTCATTACCCATCATGATGCCTTTTGCATGTTAATGCTTGAAAGCAACGAGGGGGAGATGATAGTTAAACCTTTTGTCTATATATATATATATATATATATATATATATATATATATATATATTTCCCCTTGATTTGAAATTAACTCGGAATTAAATGTACTTTCTGATCTTCATAAGCCCTCACAAGGAATCCACGTCACACCAGATGATGCATAATTTCATTATTTCATACGCAGCCACTAAATTCTGAAACGTCATTATCTTTAAGGAAAAATAACTTAATATGCAAGTCTCATAATTCCTTCCTCTTTTTGTTTCTCTTTCATCCTTTCATAATTAATTTGCTGCCTATATTTTATGCATTAAAAAAGATAATGCAAAACGCCAGCAAACCAATAATTACCGCCAACAGATTCAAGTATTTTGACTTCTTGATCTAATTTCATCCCTCTTAGATAGACTAATGGAAGAGTGTGAATGCCTTGGGGGACAATAACATGTCCCCCCCCAAGGCAGCAGAAAGCAAAACAGTTGTAAATTAGCAGCTCCAGTACTTAGTCTGTAGTTTGGTTGGACATCTTGTGACCTTTAAAGAAGGATTGTTAAAGAAATCTCGTGTCTATAGCCTGAAAGAAATCACGGTGCACATGTGCTTTGAAAGTGAGATTTAAAAAAGTACAATTGCACAAAAGGACAATAACTTTGATGTCTAAATGTTTAATCTGGTACCCTGATGTCCCGTGAGGTCTCCTCTCTGCACCTCCTCTCTTATCGGCTGGATTAATATCAACAACTTGTTACACATCGCCTCGACAACACAACCTCACTTTCGTGTCTCGGTCTGAAAATGCAATTTCTGAACATAAAAGTGTTAAAGATCAGGAACTAACTCACCCCATTAACAGTTCAGCATAGAGCGCTCCTGCACGAGAAGATCTCCATCCAGTGCTTCGATCGAGATTTTCACTTTGCAGCTCTGGGAGAAGTGTGTGTGAGCCGCCTGGCTCTGTATTGATGGCAGCAGAAAGACACTGACGATACAGAGGCACTGGAATGAACCACAGTGTTTGGAGGGAGGAGGGGGGACCTGAGTACCATTCAAATGATGAACACTGCGTTTTTCTATACATAGAGGCAGGAGACGCGTGTGTGCTTTGGACGGGCACTTCACGCAACAGCTTCCCTCTCGGAGGCGTGCAGGGTGGAGTGGAACGAAGCCTTTATTGGCACAGACAACACTCCCTCCTTCAGATGGTTCTGCAGTGATCCGAGGTTGCATGAAGAGACGCGGATCCTGCTGCTTTGTAATGAATGATACTGCCAATGCAACCACTTGTAAAACTGCCCGACATTTCAGCCCCATCTCCTGCAATCCTCCTGTCAAGCTAAATAATGCACGTCTAATTTTGGAGGGATGGATTAGCTTGAACTCATGTTTCTAACGACGTGGAAGAACCCGTGAAAACGTCCTGAGAAAAACCTCCAAAGGGTAATTGATTTAATGGAATCATCATCAGGAAGTGTGCGCCTGCGGATTAACGGCAAGGAGACTCGAGAACATAACACTCTGTGACTCTTACACAAACAATCCTGTCCGTTCACAAGATGACAGGAAAGAAAATTGCTTTGCTTATTAATTTTAATTGACTCAGCAAACCGTAAGCAGGAAGATCAACGATTCCTATCACCTGCTTCCACTGTGAAGGTCATTGACATCCCTTATTATAATACAGCAATGCCATAACTATAAAGCAGAGTTTAGTATCCCCATAAGCCCCCGTGGTACCTGATAATAAATGGGAACCCGCATAAAAATCTGTGGTTTCAGCACCACGGTCAGCGCCAAGGGATGCTCGACCGTTGGCCTCTGTTGCAGCAGAACCTGCATTATGTCTCAGGTTAAACCTCACTGCATCGGCTGTTCAGCCGCTGCTGCTGCAGTGTGACAATAACAACACACTTCAGCAAACTCAGCCGTAACCGTGTTGCTTGATCTAATTGTTGCTCGTGTTAATTCCTCCTAATCCACGGGATTTGTTGGGAAAAAAAACACCTGCTGAGACTTACGATGAGATATGCAGGTGCACACGCGTGTGTGTGTGTGGGCGCACGTAACGTTTATCGCGTCATCCCTTCTGCAGGATAACTATCCCGCCAAACCGCAATTACTCCTCGACCACCGTCCCCCCCCCCACCACCACCACCGCTTTGACTGCCTCGTACAGGTGATGGCGATGTTCAAAATTCAAATCAGCATGTACCCCTGAACAACCCGCTTCGTGAAAAATATGCTGGCTAATTATAGGGCTCCGGAGGCATTAATACAACCCACTCAGAGTGTCAGGGAAAAGTGTCCCTTATTAAAAAGGGATGGCATGCTTCCAGCTGTTTAGCTGTTAAGTCTCTGGGGTTGACGGAAAGAATACGCCGCAGTAGATTGAGGGAGTGCTCATGACACACGGTGCATGCCTTTTTGATTTTTCGGTAAACAAGAGCTCTAATCAAGCTTAATATTTAAAATCCAACTGGGTCCTCTTTGATTCACCTTGTGTGTACTCAAGCAAAGCTTGAATGCAGGCATCACACTCCTTCTGCTCTGCTGAAGGAACAGAGGTATTTTATCTATTTCTCTCTCTGGGAACATTATTGTAAATCACATCTGTGACCTTGTCGTGCTAGTCTGGTCATGAATTATTCTTTTTACTGTACTAGAATTTAATGCCTTGGTAACTACATGCTCGAGCTCCTGAAAAATGAGCGGAGAGAGAGAAAAATATGATGTAGTCTCGGATCAGGGACTTTGCTCGTAGACCTGCTACATAAATTCAGTGGCTCCTCACCACCGGCCTGACTTGCAATATTGTGTAATCGGTAATTATACAAAGAGAAACAGCATCCCGTTCTGTTGCGTGTCCGTGATCGCACAAGGCCACAGAAGAGGGTGCAACATTTTAGCTGCCCCGACAAAGCAGCGTCATGATTTATTGGCATTGAGAAAGAGGTTCACATGTGTGACAAAACATGTTTGTCAGTGTGCAGTGGGGACAACATTGTTAGTTTAATGTATTCCTCTGCAGCCTATATGTACAAGGTGTTTATTTTTCCAGACAGGATGTCAATAAAATGGATAAATTTGCTGTAGAACACAAAATATGTTAAATGTTTTGAGTGAAAATCACACGTTCTTCCTCATTCTACAAGGTTGAACTGTCAATATCTACCGTCCTTCATCCCCTGAAAGGTAATGATATCTGCCGGCGCTGCACCACCTACACCTAATTAAAGCGTCAGCGAGTGTGCGGCGCTGGCGAGGCTGGAGTGGGTTCAGACGGGCAAGGTGTTGGGCTCTGATGTGCTGAGGTAAGCAGGACTGGCCTGATAGATGAGGTGGGAAAAAAAATGGAGTCATTCAATAAATTGCATGGATGGAGGAGCAGGTTCATCTTTGATGGTCTGCTGACAGAGTACACAGGTAGAACAAATTCCTGCACAAGAAAAATGCTGCAGGCTTGTGCTATGTACTCAAAAAATACGTTTTGTAAGGGTTGACTAAATGCTGCAGTATGTTACTTCAACCAGATTACCTGCAAAAATGAAGTATAGGGACGGTTGACATGACATCATCCTGAGCTCATAACGTTGTAGGGGAGACCAGGGACAGGTGTACCATACTACAGGAATTCCTCCAATCACAAACAAGCCAGCTACATATTAATAAGTGGGGCTATTTAATGTTGGAGGTTTACATTAAACATGGCCGAAATTAAAAATGCTAGCGTAAATATAATGCAGAAATACTCCAGACTGGTGTGAAAGATACGCTTCCAAATGTTTTATTCCTCTTCCTTCGTCGGGTCATCTGCTCCAGGCACAGTGGGCATAATTCTAATTATCTGTCACTGGATATTCAATGTGTTCAATGTTAATACATTTCTGACACGATTGAACTGCAACCGGACTCCCGATTTTAAATTCCTTCTGAATATCTTTTGAACAATTGAACAGATTTGCTTACTAATTAAACAGTTGAGCTAATTTGATCATCTTCATTTTATTATTTCTTAAACTAAAACTAAACTTTTTTTTTTTTTTAATTGAAATAACCAATAAACCTGTTGGCGTATTTTATGCGGAAATGTGGTGATTTCAGATCGCACGCCTCAAGTGATCCCTTGACGCGCGCTTTTGCTGAAGGCGGTGTTGCCCTGGAAAATATGGAAAATGATAAAGCACTCAAGGTCGTGTATCAGGAAACTCTGAGAGGAGCCGTCCATCTGCAGCTCCGAGGGACCGGCCAAGGTAAAACAAGCCTGAAAGCTTCATGTTTCAGTTCAACAATGAAGGCCCGTCATTAAGCATTACAATACCTCCACGAATGTAACGCTTTTTTTGGATTTACTATATGACATTGACTTATTTATGAAGAAAAAAACCCTTGACAATTCTTTTACATCATCTTCAGTCAAAGACGCACATGAATTCTCCCTGTCACGATTTCACCTAGGCTGCCTCCCTCCAACCCCCCTCTCACTTTGTTCAGTGAAGCACAGAGACACACACACACTCACACACACACACACACACACACGTATGCACTTCTGGATGTATATGAAAACAGGCTTTGTGCCCTCTGTG
>CAAKHC010019411.1:15210-33640 GCA_901007825.1 Macroramphosus scolopax | reverse complement strand
ACATTTTAGATATATTTAACTTAAATGTATGTTATTTCAAAAGGCACTTTTTGAATGTTTTTAGCACTTTAAAAATCAACTGAAATTAACTTATTTTATCCCATGAATTATTTTAAATTCAGGCAGGGTAATTTCAAGCCTGGGTTACACTAACTTAACTTAAACTAAACTAATACAAATATTAGGATAATATTCTAAGACTCTGACACCAGAATACGGATCCTGCTGGCCGCCTCCAACCGCACAGGGGGGATGGTTGGTCGCACCTTTCGGAGGATGATCTTTCCACCATCCCCTTCATTTGGAATGGTTAACTTCTTGTAATTTCTATTGTGTCAATAAAGTTCGATGATGATAACAAAAACGTCCCACTTCTTATGTCATTGCTATTACGGCCAATAGATGGCATCTGACTATAGTCAATATAATAATATGAGTCAATATAATTCATTTTTGCTACTGACATTAATGACCCATCTTGTCATTTTTTTCTTGAGAGGATCTTCTGCACCTCAGACGTCCATGTCAACAAAAGACTTAAAACTAAACCTTTACTGTGTTTGTAAATACGTATGGGTACATTAAACAGTTAGCAGCTTAGAAGTCTTTATCATGTCTTAAATATACTATTTTTATTTTCAATGAAAAACAACGAAACTGGAGAAGCAGTGGAATCAATTCAATATATTGTTGAGCTTTTCATGGGGACGCAGATATGTATTTTACATAGAGATCAGGCACATGTTGTCATCACATGTTTTCACTGTGCATGGTAATAAAAGGAAGCCTAAGTATAATATTATGGCTGGAGCGCCCACTGCTGATGGAGCGTATGTATTGCAGGAGATGCCATAAAAGGCATTTAGATCATATGTGCTGAGGTGTCACGTTTCCTGTTATGAATGCTGTTAACACACAGAATGGCAATTTTCAACGTTCTAACACTTGTTATTAGTTTTATTTATATTTGCTGTATATGGGGCTACTGTGTGCTTCTTATACAGCACGTGCAAAATGTTAAAGGTGTCTTATTTTTCACAGATACAGTTCTATTTCTAGTTCTAATAGTTATTTAGACATGTTTGAGGGTTTTCAGGGTCACATTTACTTTGTTTGAAAACAAACCTGCCAGTTTTATCACACATATGTACTCACTTGTCAATTTTTTAGTACACTTAGATTAAACTGATGCAGTATAACACCCAGCCCCGAAATAAATTGTTCCTTCATGAGGATTGTAGTGTTCAGTTTTTTATTGAATCTGTTTGAGACAGATATTGATTTATACTGATGTGGATTTCTACAGCGCAACAGCACCACACATTAAACAGTCCAAAATGACCACTGAAATAAATCAACACCTTTGTCAAACAGATAGATCAAAAGATGAACATTGTAATCCTCATCAATGATAGGTTTATTTGTACTGGTCTGTTTTATTATACTGCATTAGTTTTATCTATACACTCACCAGCCAATTCATTGAGTAAACGTGTACTATCTAATGTGATACAATACAACTGCTTTATACAATAAGACAATAATGTTCTGTTCATAAACTAGTTGTTTGTTACGGAGAATGCAGTTGGCACTTGATGTAAAGTAGACTGCATTATATTGAGAGGTGTTTCTTATATATTGGCCCCCACTTTACATACATGAGGGTCACAATATTAGAAAGACATTTCAATGTAATGAACCTCAGTACAGAAACACTACCCCTTACAACCTCAATAATAAACAGAAAGTGTATGTTAACAACAGCTGAGAAAATACAGACTTTGTAATTCATGGAAGAACTGTTGTATTGGATAGCATTACATTGTGGAGGTGTAAATAATTAAGTGGCCAGTGAGTGGCGATACATGGCGACGAATTTTACGTCTCTTCCCAAGAAGTGAACTAAGCGCTAGGCCTGCTGGGAAATGAGTTTCTTGTGCAACATGGACACATATATAGCCGTGCCAATGAGAACTACATTTCCCATGACACGCAGCACGTTTAGGGTTCCTTCTGCGCTCCATCCAGTGCTGTTCCTACTGAGCAATGTGGTCCTTGAACAAGCCCGGTTGGGTTTGCTTGGCCTTCAGGAATCAATATTAGTATTGTATCAATACTTGAACACGTAACCCCACCGTAAGTGTACTCAGCTTTTTGTTTACTCCTTTGGTAAGTTATGCGTGTACTATGGGAACTAATTATGTATGCTGTCTGTTTGGGAGATAGCAGAAAGCTAACTGCTAACTAGCTTACGTCAAGCCCTGAAAGCCAAAGTTGGCAGCAGTTCTGAGCCTGGCCTTAGGACGCCAGACTGTTAGTCACTGTCTAAAGAAGAAACAACGTCTGCTAACAAGATAAAGGTCCTTTACCCTTGCCTCGTATTGGGGAGTTAGCCAGCTAGAAAATAACTTAATGCTAAGTCCCTCTCTTGTCCAGACAGACCAATGTCATCTAACGTTACCCTCATTTGCCTTGTAAAGTCAGCAAGAGTTCCGCCTTAACGCTACATTTCCGGTTAAAACTTTTTACTTTAGCCGTTAAAAGCTGCTAGTGTTTCGTTTTCCTATTTGGACACGTTGCAGACACAAGCTAATAGGTCTAACATCCTTGATGTAACGGTTAAAACAATAATGTAGAAGTTTAACTTGGACAAATTACTTCCTGTATATTCGCGGTTGTTTGACTTCTCGTGTCAGTTTTGGGAACGTTAGCTGGTAGTTTGAGTTCCGGGGTTAGGGTTCCCTCTTATGTTATTTGTTGTTGCTGCTTTATGAGATGTAATTTCCTGACTTTTTCTGTGACGTGAATTGTGGTTTCAGTGCTATTTATCTTAGATTATCACATTCAGGAAACTGTGCTGTACATATAATACTGCGAAATAGTTGTAGTTTTTCACATTTCATTTATAGTCATATAGAAAAATGAAAATGCAGCAAATCTTCACATTTAGGAAACCCTCAGATGACACATTTTGGTATTGGATAAATGTTCACAATTTTTGCAGATTCATTATCTATCAATAGGCCATTCTTTCCCTGATGCACTTCTGTGATGCACACTCAGTAGTTATCAAAAGAAATATAAACCGTGCTGTTTGCAATATGTCACTCTGTAGATCTGGAATTTATACAGTGTCTTTAACACCCACAGATTTTCTAAACTTCAGTGAAGGCAGTGAAGGTGAAGATGACATTAATTCAGCACATCCTAACCCATAGCACACTGCGACGGGTGATGGTGGTGCGCCAATTGCTGGTTGGTGTCACTGTCCATGAACCGTCAGTGTCATCTTGCTGCTGCGCTCTCCGCCTGTCTCCTCAACATACTGCAAGTCGGCGCTGGCTAGCAACCTCTGCCTCCTGCATGGCAGAACAACAGCCAAAACACCAACCATCAGAGGAGAAACAGCAGTCCAGCTCTGCACCTCAAACACAGTTTGACCAAAGAGAGCAAGCCGTGCCCGATGTCATAGAGATAGACCCATTGCAGGATAAGTCCATTGGTCTTGTTCAGAGGTTTAAGAGGACCTTCAAACAGTACGGGAAGGTGATGATTCCAGTGCATCTTATGACGTCCTCGCTCTGGTTTGGAACCTTCTACTATGCTGCTATGAAGTGAGCTTTGTATTCTGAGTTGAAGGCCTTTTAACATGTGTTTTTTTTTAAATTGAATTTTAATTGATTAATTTTCTGCAGGGATGGTATTTACAGTACATTATTGAAATCCAGTAAAAAGGGTTAGTGGAATCCACTTATAGAATCCTTCCAAATAATAGCTGCAATGTTTACTTTATATATTTGAATACACCTAGGCTAAAGAAATTCAATCTAATTTTCTCACAACTGCACATATTTCATGTGTTAAGTCAATAGTGAACCTTCTTTTTTTAAGAAGGTAAAATGGAGATGCACTCTCCATTACAACACAGGTTCCATCCCAATTAGCTCCTAATTGTGACAATTGGCATTCAGAAGCTTCCAAAGGTAATATCATCAATTTCTAGAGTCTTCTATTCTGTTTAAAGAGACAGTCAACTTCCTGTATTGAAAGTTTTGAAGCACTGAAAATATGTTCTAGTAAATAGAAACTAAACTAATATCTACCTTGGCTTTTATTTTGAAACTATCTCTTATAGACGTAGAGTGAGTGACACCATATTGACTGAACACAATAATTGTATTGTCCAGTGGTGCTAAAGAGTGATGTGTCTTCACTCTTATAAACAATATCTGGCTGAATGCAGACACCTGCTGCAGACTCAAATTCATCAAAGAAAAGCCAAACTTTTCATTTGAGCTGTTACCATACCGATATGCTTTCTCTTGCTCTTTGCTAATGAGAGGGTAAAGAGTTTTTAATCAGAACTAAATAAGTATATACTGCCATTAAACAACTAAACATTGCTTTGTGTGTATGTCATGGCTACTTTAAATTGTTTCCCTCTGTATTTGTTTTCTTCAGAGGTGTAAATGTCGTGCCATTTCTCGAGGTGGTTGGTCTACCAGAGTCACTTGTCGGCCTTTTGAGAGACTCTTCCAGTGGCTACGCTCTGACTGCCTACGCCATGTACAAGGAAGTTTAATCCAGCATACTGTTTTTTATCTGTTGTCCTTGACAATAATCAGCATTACAACATTGCTTATTAAATCGATTAATCCATCAAATGTCCTGATCTTTTTATCCAGCTGGGATAGGCAGTTGGAGCAGTCAGTGTGCAAAAAACAGTGATGGTGATGGGGTGTTAATTTGGCTCTTTATATGTCCTCTTACAGATTGCCACCCCTGCCAGATACACAGTGACTCTGGGCGGCACATCACTATCTATTCAGTATCTCCGGAAGCATGGCTACTTATCCACACCGCCCCCAGTGAAAGAATACATCCAGGACAAAATGGAAGAGACGAAGGAGAAACTGACTGAAAAAATGGAGGAGACAAAGGATAGGATAACAGAGAAAATGGAAGAAACAAAAGAACGTCTCACTGAAACTAAGGACAAATTTTCTGAGAAACTACAGGAAACCAAAGACAGAGTCTCTGAGGGAAAAGCGTTTTTTAGGAAGAAAGAGGATTAAACTCACTTTTACACTTTACAGGAGGCGCCTCTAAATAAATGATCCAGTTAAGGTCTAAACAAGTAATCCATGATTGTTGGGCCATTTACTGAGAGCACCTCTGAGACTGGGGAAATAAGAGGGATACATTGCAATATCCTTGTCCTGAAATTTCACCTCGTACGTCTCAGTTATTACCTGTTTTGTATTTAAGTGTCACATGTCATCTCTAATTGTTAACACTCTGCAACGGTACACTATAAGTGTAGACCAGAGAGCTACTTAGTAGACTCTTGGCCAGGCTAATTTCTGTCTCTGTGATCTCAGACAGGGTTAATTCAGACTAAAGTGATCTGCTGGGCTGTAACACTTAACAGTTTTCTCGTTTTTCTTCATTCTCGCATTTTGTGAGACATTTTGGCACCCAAGAGATGATAAATCAGTCCTTATTCCTGGGAAAAGAGAAGCATATATCTGAAACTTTATGGGAGAGAGAACTGTTAATCCTTCTGGTTGTTAGGAAAATAAAACCTGGTTAATGGTTACGTGTCTGTCCTAGAGCGTCAAAGCCACTCTGATCACCTAGTTTTTTTTATAACGTAACGATAAAGAAAATTAGATTTTCTAATGAGTTTTTATCGGTTATCCAAAGTTAATATATTACATTATATTTGTGTCCCTACAACTTAATAAGACTAAAAGTTCAGAATGAAATCAAAGTCAGTGAATCTACTCTTGACTATATATAAATATTCACAGTACATGTCAGTTTACATGCGTTGAGATCATGTAAACATGCAGTGGGACAGCATGTTGGATACATAGAGAGAAAGAGTATGCTAGATCAAATGTCTTTGGTATAGACACAAATAGATATCCTATCAAAACTACAAATAAAGTGAAATGCTAAACATCAACGTTTGTGTGCTGTGGTAGTCTTCGACATATTCAGATGTCTGGTTTATATTATGTTCTCTAAGTAAGTGTTGGAAAAAGCTATGGTAATCAAGAAAAGTAGCAATACAACAGCACAGTGTAAAGATCACTGAACCTACATTTAAAATCTTCCTCGTGAGTTTTGCTGCATTAATGAACCTGCAGATGTTCATACTCCTCTGAGCTCTAAAGAACATTTTATTATCTTTTAGCTCAAAGTTTTCCTGACACATTTGTTTACCTGCAGCAGGAAGGTGTTTTAAATTACCACCAAACTGTCAAACGGAGTAGCTGGCTGTTGGAAACTGGAGCCTTCAGCAGCCTGAGAGCCTGGTGTTATCGACACAGGTTGATGGAGACAAAACTAAAGTAGGACTGTGAAAACTGGACATGTAATATTGCCAACATACTCTCATCCGGCAGAACAACATCCATCTGATTCATATTTGTCACCTCCAACTTTTACATTTGTTTTAACTTTGTTTTGATCTTCACAACGTCCTCAGATCACAACTGGCTTCCAGACTTGTAGTGACATGATATCATGTGAGCAGGTACACACATTACATTCAGGTTCAGGGTGAGCACAGAAACTCTCCTATTACGGAGGATGAATTGAAAAACAGCCTTGTTGTGTGAAACTATTGTTTGTAATGCTGCTGTTTGTACGTCCACAGGTGTATGTGAATATTCTCAAGGGATTAAACAAGTAAACATTTGTGATTAATTTCAGGATATGTGCACACACATGTTCCAATTTCATGTTGATTTCTGAACGGAGAATGCAAAGTTTTGTCTTAATGCAAAGATAAATCTTCGATATGAATCCTCAGCAGAGTCCGAGAGGAGGCGGCTGATGACCGTGTGCCGAAAAGGCCATACGCTCCACGATCCGTCAGCTGTCAGTGTCCAGAAATGCTTAACATGCTGTGGCACCCTGCAGCAGACTGCCTCCTTCACTATGAATCCTATCTATGTATATATGAATATGATAGTGTTGCTCTGCGCTGATTGAAAGTGTGTGTGAGAGCTACAATGACCTCTGCTGTCCAAACTAATGTAGATCCGTTTATGCAGCCCCGCTGCCCCTCACAAACACCTGTCTGTTCTCCCACAGGGAGGATGACACAGAGGACGGGGCCACGCCGCAGTTCCTGGAAGTATTTCAGTAAAGACAATCTGTGTAGTTCAGGTGTGAGTCGGTGGTCCAACATGACTCAAGTGTCAGGATGCCTCTGTAAAGATTGGGGTGATGCCCAGGTCAGGAGGGAATAAAACTGTCCAACCTGTCTAAAGTCTGTGACTTTCTATACTTTCCCTCTGTGTTTTTATTTATTTAATAGAAGGTCAGTGGAATCGTCTTTGAAGGAGCTGACAAGCTGTTTATTAGGAAGTTGCCACCCGTTCATGTGAGTTACGAAATTGGACCATGAAGCCGTGCTCGTGTGGCGAACATATCTTCTCACTGGGCTTTAATGGTATGTAGACATGCAGATTTATCTACTCAATAATTACTTTATGATTGACCGACTGGGTTCTGCAATGTCTCAGTTTTCTGCATCTAATTCACCATTTCTCCAGCTTCACTCCACAAATGAAGTCCCCTTCATCTCATTGAACTTCACTGAATTGAACCATTCAAATAGAAAACACTGTCTGTTTCTAGGGTTCCTTCAGTCTCCTCCTGGGTCCTCAGTGATGTGGTTCCACAGCATGCCATGATACACTCCCATTCAGCCTTTCTCTCAGGTGATGAGAGCTTTGTCTTAAAATCACAATGGCACTTTGCTCCTTTGTCTAAGCTGGTGGAACCACAGACAAATCTTCTCTATTGTATTGACATAGAGGCAAAAACCGACGTCACATGAAGCCACTAGCAGGATTAAAGTATGAAGTACTGTAAATCAGTTTATCTTTTGTTGTTGTCTGTCTTGAACCAACCCTTTAATGTAAAAGAATTACAGCATATTTTGTTCCCATAAATGTGGGGGACTGAAATGAGTTTGATGAAAAAGGAAAATCCATTTCAGGTCAAAATCAGGGCAGCGGAGGCCGACGCATCCTGGTGTCATCCGGCGATCAAAACAATGGGTCTGAATTTCCCATAATGCAACTGAATTCGTATTTTCATGAGAAACTCTCAGCCAGGAAATATTCGAACAACACGCCCCCCCCCCCCAAAAAAAAAGCTTTTGTTATGTGTGACCGAGACCCCAGCCTTGGTGATGACATCATACATTCTGAGGATGTAACACTGTAAACCGTTGAGGATTTCAAACTGACAGCATGACTTTCGATGAGAGCTCCTGTTGTCATAAACAATGTACAGCAAGTTATTCAGGCAAAAAAAAAAATGTACATGCATCTCCTGCATGACCATCACCAGTGTGCCAGCTCAAAGATACGAGTGTGTGTTATCTGAAGAAAGTGAGTCAGCAGGAAACAGGAAGATTATCAGGGGGTTGAACTCCTTGCAGCTTTTTTGCTGCAGGAGGTTACACAGAGGACACGAGGCGGGGCCCCGTCCACCCTCCCTCTGCATTTAAGTGAGGCTAAGTGCTTTGAACAACACTTCGTTTCACTGCTGTGAATGTTATGACAAGTTGCCAGATGGGGTCTGTCTATAAATAAGACGGTCTCGCTGCTGAAATATGCAGAAATTAGTTTTATGCATTTCATTACCTTCCAGGGCAGCAGAGAGTCATTTGCTCCTGGCTGAGGAGGATCTGTGCCCGAGACTTTGAATGTGCACTGCAGCTGACCTGGACTGTGCTGCTTTAACAGCATGTCGGACTGATGGAGGTAAAACCACATACGAAGCTCAACACTGATATCTATCTGAACTCTTTACACTCACGTATTCCTGCAGTTTATTGAATGAATGAAGAGTAAAATAAAGAAACCTGACTGATGTCGACAAGTTACTTAAACCTATGAAGACCTCAGTATACCTGCTAGTCCTCATCAGAATCATTTGGAGGCGAATCCTTCAATAACAAACACTGCAGCATTGACACACAGTACACGCCTCATTTTTTAAATACACATTTTCAACAAAAAACATGAAATCACAAATTTATATATATTCATAAATGGAAATTAAAAAAGACTAATAATTAAGATATCAACGCCAAATAGCCAACTTCCCTGTTGGCTACAGCCACACGCATGTACTGGAGCACACACGTGCCTTACCAGCGTTGCTGCTACCGGTGTAAATAAATAAATAAATATATATATATAAATTTAACAATCTCATCCGACCCTCAGCTTTGGTTTGATGAGAGATATATCAGATGATTTTAATGGTTGAAACTAACTTCAATTAGGGCCAAAGGTAGATTGTTTATAGGTTTATTATAATATTTGATTGATAATATGAAGATGGAAACCTATTGTCACTTATAGATTTATTATTGGTTTGTTACTTTCACCGACGGGAATCGTCTCGATGTCGCCTGAGACTGCAGCGAGGGCGCCTGTCAGGCTGGGGGTGGAAAACGTGAACCTGCAGCCTCCCTGGCGGACGAAGAACAGGGAGGAAGCAGCACGTCATGTCTGTCTACACACACGTTGGACCGAGTCATCACGTCACAAAACCTCCTGATGAACTACGGCGGAAGGAAAACACATGAAGGACAACAGAGGGATCACTTTTAAAGTTTAATTCATTACGCTGCAGTTTGACTACAGCATAAGTACAAGCATAAAATCTTTGACTACAACAGCACTTAGAGCAACATTTTTTGAATTTTTTCTTCTTTTTTTGTAAAAGTATTGCAATAACAGACCTTAGGCCTAAAACCTATTACATCACAATTGCTTAAATAAAAAGAGGCAAAAATACACAACAATTTTACCTCTGCGTTTTGATATATACAGATATAAATATATATACACACTGTATGCTCAGTGGATACAGTCATATATATATATATATATTTATATATGTATATATATAAATTTGAGCACAGAGGGGGGAGGGGGAACGAGAAGGATTCGTTTTGTAAATAAAGCAAACCGATGTTACAAAACCCAAGATGGAAGCAGTCCTATGGTAACTGTCAAGACAGAGAATACCAAAATGTTGAGATGTTATCATCATTTTTGTTAAAAACTGGAACAATATAAACAGCTACTTGTTGTCAGCACTTGAGCACAGACTTCTGATAAGTGGAAAGAGCGAGCGCGCTGCAGGGTAGAAATCAAAGAAAGAATCAGTCTGAGCCCAAGTTAGTTCTTCAAGCTGGTGCAGGAAAAGAAAAAAGGTCTATTAAGAAGACGGAGAGCCGAGCGGCAGCTCCGTCCAGAGTTACAATAGAGACTTTCCAAATAAAAACTACACAACTGCCACTTATTTGGTGCTTTGAAGAGAAGAATGGCGCATTGCTATGTACATCGTCTATAGATAAGAATGAACATGCTCTGCGGTTATTGTACAGTGGAGTTCTTCAGTACATACTGTAAATAAATGACTGCAGGTTAAACAAGACGTGTTTGAATATACTGTGCCACTTTGTAACGTAGAAAATAAAACATAATAAAGAGAAACATTAAATGACAGTTTTATCGGCCTTTTCCCGCTCGTTTCACACTGGTGTGACTTTCAAGAAAAAAACAAAACAAACAAAAAAAAAAGACAATTTTTTTCTTGAAACGGTTTCCTGTTCGACAATCACGTGACCAAAAGTCGATGATCCTCCTGCGGCGGAGCTAAAATGCTTAAACCAGAGCCTGACATCCAGCATGATCTATAGCAGTGCTGAGTGTGCTCACCGGTTTTATCCTTTGGCAGATATACAAACCTTCAGCTAATATCAACTAAAAACTTGTTACGATTGATGAGTACACACGCTTATGCTTCCGTGTTTGGAAGTGCTGACGGCTCTCATGTGCAGCCGATATACGAGACGTCTCCCAACTGGACAGCTTGTTTTTTTGTCGAACAATGTACAAAGCAGGTTGAGATGAAATCCTACCAGGGCCTGGCTGAGGCTGAACGTGTGGCATACACAACTGATATGTGTGTGTGTGTGTGTTTGTGTGTGTGTGTTATACATGTTTTCTTTAAAGATCTGTGTCATATAAGTATACATTTGTTAGTTGATTATGGATTACATAAAACCAACAGCCAGAAACCAAAAATGATGGCAAAGGTTGTTATGAGACAAAGAATCCAACAAACAAGTGAACAACATCTGTTCTCAACAATGTCCTTAATCCAGAGGTTATCTCATCCTTATCATGACAGACTAGTATTTATAGCAAAATATTATAAGTAGTTATTATTTGTGTTGCAACCATATTCTAAGCATACTTTGCAAACCAAGTTTTCTCATTAAAAAAAGACAAAGCACGTTTTTTAACTGTAGGCATTTACAAATTTGATGCTGCCTTCTTAAAATTCTTATATTGTCTATACATTATATTACATTATTCACAACATTTTTTGTGGTTTCTACCCATTGGGTAGGATATGTGCATAATATATTCAAGTTATATACAGCACCTTACAAACAAACGTAAAGAAAGACAGACTACTGAAAAAAGCACCGTTGGAAGTGAGGCACAACGAAGGTGGGAGCTTTTTGAGTGCAAGTGGGTTCCTATGTCTGGTCCACACGCGGGTCGAATTACTGGTTGAAATGGCTTCAGTTGCTTTACGGAGACGGACCGCTGCTGTCTGGCACAATGAAAGCGAACAGCCTGGCGTCCACGCTTGGAAACGCTGCCAGTGAACCGCTCTTATCCATAACTCTGAGTAAAAGATGTTCAAGGTTGATCTGCGGTTCAGACAGCCGACAAGGGAACAGGTGCACCGCCGGTTCTGTGGTCACAAAACCTCGGGTGGACTTGGAATTGAAGGGGGGGTCTTGTCCGTTTCACTGCCGTATCAGATTCAGGCAGTAATAAAAAAAGAAGGTCACTGCTTTTTAAGACTAAATCAATTGGACACTTGGACCACGGTCTAACGGCGTCGATCATTTTTCAGTCTCTCGCCGTGTTTCTGTTCCATTCTGCCAGACAGATGATCAAGCCGACAAAAAGCCCCTGGAAGGATCCCAAGCAGCAGTTGGACTGAGGTGTGGTCTGCTCCAACATGAACATTAGGCACCTTTTTAACTCACATAACAGTAACATGCAAACCTCCTTGTAGAAAACATAAAATTCATCTTTATATCCTCCATTTACAAGCTATGACTGCGCGGACAGAACAAGCAGAGAGAACAACACGGAGAAGGAAGAAAAGAGGACAGAAGTGTGGGTCTGAAGCAGATTCTCTCAGTCAAAGGCCAAAGTGGTCGTACAACCTTTTCAGCGGCAGATTTCCCCCCAATGTCGGCGTGTGATCGAAGGAAAATGTTGCTTGCTCTTAATTCTCCTCAGTTGAAGATAAAACAAGACTAGATTTTGCCTCAATACTGAGACGTTTGACTGCAGAGGGTCAGACTGCTCTCTTGGTTTTGGATCAGTTGAGGAGAGAGGATGGAAAAAGGAAAAGGGGAAAGGAGGGGGGAGGGGGGACGAGAAGCAGCAGTAGCAATAATAGTAGCAGCAGCAGCAATAGCAGCAGCAATGTAGTAACACACACAACAGAAGAGCCAGATGGACACACTGAACACACAGCTGGGACACACATACATTCTGAAGGCTTTCATTCAATCATGACGTCTGCCGAGTGTGAAGTTGGATGTGAGCAGGAAGCGTACAAGCGGGGGACGCATCGTTCTATCTCGTCCGATGGAGACATTTGCAGGTTTCCCGGTTTGATGTTTCAACTTGACTTGTCAGCTCAGCGTAAGGCCTCTGTGCTGCTTTAGAATGACTTGATACCTTCATTAACTCTGGATGAGGCAACTTCACACACACACACACAGCAGACAGCCAGGGAAATCTGGCAGCTACAAGTCAGCAAAGGATGACTGAATGTTTTGAAGTGCAAAATACCGAATCATCAAAAACATGTAAGATGACGTCAGCAGATGCAGTGGCATTGCATATGAAAGCTGAGTCCCAATTCCACACGAACATACTAACACTGTCCAGGTGACTGGATGCTGTTTCTGCAGCCAGTATAGAAGGAAGTAATAGACTACTAGTTTATTCTGTTATATGACGGGATAAAAGACCAACTTAACAACATATGCTCTTTCTATTCTTAGCTTCCTTCAATTATTTCAGTCAAACTAAGTGTTTATGATTTGTCCTTTCTGCCTCTCTTCATTACAACCACATTGAAAACCAGCTCAGTACCAGTACGTCATGTAGAATCGGGGCATTACAATGATGACATGTTGAGTACTTGGTAAGACTCTTGCCTTGCCACCCCAAAGGTTCACATGTAACAGAACCTCTGGGGGGGTGGACTGTGGTGTGCATTGTTTACAGTGAAGTTGCTTCTTAACCACAATATTAACCATCATGCATCTGTGGCTGTTGAGTTCCACTGAAAGCTTATTTGTGGGCTAAAATGGACAGTGCCAAATAAGTAATATGTCCTTGAATGTCTTAACTCAGACAAAGCAGTCGGCTAATAAATGCACACTGTCGTGCATGCGCACACGCCCACGCACGCACACATACACACACACACACACACAATGCTTCTGCAGGAGCATTAAGTGCTTTTCTGTGTTGTTAAAAGGTCTAACCAACAAACACACACACATACACACACACAAGGAGAGGACTGCACTAGCACAAACAAGGGCTCCACTCCAGTCTCCACTTTAAAGGGCTTGGCGGACTCTGCATTATTTGAATGCACTTTTTCTGCGCATGGATGGAAGGAAAGACGATGAACAGTGTTCACCAAAGACACTGATAGATAGAGGAGGTGGTGGAGAGGCGGGGGAGGGATACTGGCATCAAATGCAAAAGAGATAGAGAGAAGAGAAAGCTCAAGAGCAGAGGAGAAGGCAACAATGAGCAGAGAAAAAGGCTAGATATTCAAAAAGGTATTTTTTCCTTTTACAAAAAGGACCCTCCCATAGCCCTTTGACTTCGACCACAGACAGTTTTCATTAAATCCTGACTGCTGTGCTGGGGGATGCAGACAGGAATCTTCACTTTGTGTCGTCTCGGTTTGTTTCGTGTTTGTGTGTCGCTGTAGAGACTTGAAGATGAAGAGCAGAGCCTTCTTACCGTGTGTGTGTGTGTGTTTTCGTTTTCATGGCCGAGTTCAAATACGTTCAGTGTGGCTGTTGGCAGAATGCACTGTGCATGTCGAGATGAGCGGTGAGAGGAGAAGGGCGGGGGGTTGGGGTGGGGGTTGGGCAGACACAGGAAACAGGAAGTGTCAGGTGCTCAGAGGTCAGGACAGAGTTGAGATGAGGACCACGCTGCGCTCGGGCAGCTGGGTGGACAGTAAGATATGTTTGCTTTTTGTAATGGATTAAGGTTATTCTCGCTTAACTTGATATCCAAGCTGCTGGCCAGATTTCCCAGAATTCCTAGAATGTCATATTGGATCTTTGCAAAGCAGCTCTCATCTTTGTGAGGAACGACCGAGGTTTGGGCACATTTTAACACACCGCCAGAGGAAGTAGGAAACAGTTTGTCCACCCAGCTGCTGGTCAAGAGGCAGGTTTGTTCCCCCCCTAGGCTGAAGTGTACACAGACATGAAGCAGTTCAAGGTTATTCTCTTTCTAAGTCTCATTGTGCCTGTGCGACAGCAGAGAGAGATGTCGTAGGCTGGGTACGAGTACTTCTTGCAGTTTCGAAAAAAGGAAGGACATAAGCTTATAATACTTGTTTTTGCTCCCAACTGTTGAATCAACTTTGGAGCCAAAGTTCAGTCAGTCAGTCCATTCATGAAATGGAAAACAAAACAAAACAAACACATCATCATCATCATCATCATCATCACATAGCATCATTTCCCTCTTCTCTTTTACAACAATAAGATAGTGCAACTTTTAGATAACTTCTCTTTTTTGTGTTTTGAATGTTAGAACAAGTCTTTTTTTTCTCTCCCCTTGTTTTGCTTCCTCGTGAACCTTGGCACTAAGATTTGGGCGTGTGAGTCTCTTGTTCTGTTGTGTTCTCTGTAAGTCTGATTCTCAGTCCTCGCTTTGTGCACAGATCCCGGTCCGCAAAAAGAAGAAGAAACAGAGAAAATAACATCATCGTCAGTTCCTGGGGGCAGAGCTGCCACCGGGGGGGGGGGAAGGGGGAGACAAAAATATCTGTGCTAGCAGTATGTTTCTTTCCAAGTGAAGAAGAGAAGCCTCCACACAGTGCATACATCGTGGCCCAGCAGTTATAGCTGTTCAGTTACATCGGAAACGGAAGGAAACAGAAATCAAATTATATCTGGGCTCCTCAGTTTCCTTGTTTTGTTGTAGCTAAACTTGATATTTTTGTGCATGGGAGTGTGGAGAGAGGACATGAGACACAGAGAGAGTAGTAGAGAGACCACTGCAGAGGGGCGGAGAGAGGACAGCTCTCAGTCTGGATGACCCCGCCTGCCCTTTTCTTCACACCAGGTCCTCTGGTTGGCCGTCCTTGGCCTTGGCAGGTACTATTGTGCTTTCTGATTGACTCTGCTGCTGGATCGACCTGCTTCCGGGTCCCCCCGCCCCCCCTACCCTCTGGTTATTGCTGTGCTGGTGTAGAAAGAACGCTGAGCCGGGGTAGTGCCCCATCACCTCGCTGTAGGCTGGCGGGGGGCCCTCCATGCGTCCATGGCTGCTGGAGTTGGCCGCGCTGATGCCCGAGTTACTGCTTGGCGGCCTCGGGCCACCCCCTCCAAAGCCTCCACCTCCCCCCACCCCACCCAGGCTCCCACCTCCCCCCATGTCAATCAAGTCACTGTCGTAGATGGTCCGGTTGGGCGGCGCCCTCACCGATTCACGGTTGAGCTCCATCTGCTGCTCGGGGTCCCGGAGCTGCAGGGTGCAGGGCCCCTGGTACGGCGGGGGCTCCTCACCGTCCGACAGCGAGATGGTGGGCGGCAGGTCGATCTGGTGCTGCAGATAGGGGTAGGTGGGCTGGAAGCGGCTAAAGCGGTCTCGGTGCATGAAGGTGGGAGCGGTGAAGCGATCCCTGGCCTGGGGAGCGTATAATACCTGAGAGACAGAGAGGGCATGAGGAGTAAAGGGGAGAGAAGATAAGAGAGGAAGAGATAAAATAATGTCAGTACTGCGTATTACAGTGTGCAAGCACTAAGAGGCGATACAATAAAAACACAACGTTTGAGTATTTGTCACAATACGGCAAATAAATGAAAAATGATGCAGAAAGTATCAACTTCATATCCAGGAACATCCCATGAAATACAGCAACCTCTCTACTGGTAAGAGTGGATGTTAAACCATCTCCTAGTGCTGATGTGGGCCCGTACAGCCGGGACGTCCCATGATGCACTGGGCTGCTCCGGTCCCAGCCTGCAGGTAGTTCCCCTGCGGCGGAGCTGTTTGGTTCGAGTAGTTGATCAACAGAAAACTACTTTGACAATTGATCAGTTGTTTCAGTATTTGTTTTTTAATTTAAAATACAAAATCTTCCTCACATGACATTAAATCGGATATATCTTAACGGTTTGGACTGCTGGTCAAACAAAACCAGCCAACTGAAGACGTCTGTGTGCTTTTCATTTTTTTTTACATTTTGTAGGTTAAATGATAAATCAAGAAAATAATCAACTAAATTCAACTGCTGTCGTAATCCACAAGGAAATGAGATTAGCTAACAGTCAAAAGAGATTAACATCATGCTGTGGAGCAGATAAGATCTTTGTCTTTCATATTAACAATCTCATGACCCTTTGTAGATATTTAGGTTATTAGCAAAACATTTCTCTGCATTCAAAGAAATGACTCCCCCATTCAAATGACTTGTGATCCTGCTGCCACTAAAGCACCACCAGTGTGTCGCCAATTAGTTATGGAAGACATTACAGCGGATTTACAGTGCAGGGAGGCTTCCAAAACAACAGCAAGAACATTAAAGACACGTCGGTTTAGTCTGAGAGCTTCACCTCAATTAGCTCTTCACAATCTGTTTCTTCTTCCCCCACATTTCTGTCCAATTCAACACATGTGCTCTGTGGCGAGTCGTTTTCAGACTGTAAAACAACAACTGCATGTGTGCATATGTGTGTGTGTGTGTGTGTGTGTGTGTGTGTGTGTGTGTGGAGGGGGGGGGGGTGCAGGAGGATGCATTCACACACCCATTGGCACTGGTCCTACCTGTTCCAGCAGGTCCTCCACTTTCCTCTGCCAGCTCTCCCGGGCGTTGCTGAGTTCCTGCTCCCTGCTCTGTGCCATCTGAGCCAGCGCCGCGGCCTTGCTCGCCTCATGCTCCTCTCTCAGCTCCTCACGGAGCTTCTTACACTCCTGTCTGCAACACGACACACACACACACACACATATCTGAGTGCATAAAACTTTAAAAACAGCAGTACTGGGATCAGCTCCTAATATGGACTGTGAATCTCAGGGATTACAGGACTAGTAAAATAGAAGCCTATTGTGTTCAACCAGCTGGAGTGATGGGCTGGTATGTTTAGAGGGGAAACAAAGTCCTGTTACTGGAAGCGTCTGGAGTCTGCTGATCCACTGAACCTCATCTGCTCATTCAGTAATCCTGAGAGCTCCCTCCATCATCATGCTATAAGAGACAAACCCCTTTCCCTGTTTCCACTTTGAAATTGGGATTAAAGCCTCCTTAATTCTGACAGCTCACTAACCGGTGTACTCATCCACACCACCAAATGAATCGATGCTCTCCAGGGAATTAAGAGCTCTGGGCCGAGAGACAAACGAAGATGAGTGAAAGACTAATGACGAGAGACGAGTGAGAGGCGGCTCAATGTGAGGATACTTGTTCTTACGAATATCTGCAGGCTATAAACTCTACTGACGGTGTGACTGAGACTTTATTAGGGCCCGAGCACAGAGTGTGCGAGGACCCTATTGTATTTCGAATGTTTATTATTCAATCGCCTTTTTGGGGGCCTGAACGTGCTCAAAAAGTCATGGAAATTTGCAGATGTATTGATCCTGGCGAAAATTTACGTATTCTGTGGGTGTGGTACATGAGTGTTCAAAATTGGCTCGATAGCGCCACCTAGAAAATTGGAAAAGAACAGCCCCAAAGGCTTGTTGAACGTAGAGACACGAAACTTGGTACGCATATGTATCATGTCAAGGCGCACAAAAAAGTCAGTTGGCACCATGACCTGAACGTAACAGGAAGTCCGCCATTTTGTTTCAAAGTTGCGATTTCTCACTGTATTTTAGGATTTGCAGGGGTCGTATCTGAACGAACTCCTCCTAGAGATTTCGTCGAAACATCTTCAAACTTGGTACACGTACAGAGGAGGGTTGGGCGACGTTAAATTGCGAAGGATTTGAGTTTTCGTCACACGGCCCGGATGTTAGGGCGCCATACATTTTGATCCTTCGCCATCAAAAATCAATCAGCTATAAATCAG
>CAAKHC010019411.1:0-15190 GCA_901007825.1 Macroramphosus scolopax | reverse complement strand
TTGTTTTTTTGTGTGTTTTTTTTTTTTTTTTGGTGGGGGGGGGGGGTGGGGTGGGGGGGGGGGGGGGGGGTGGTAGATATCAGAGGAGCAATTGAAATATGAGAGAGAGGGAGAGAGAGAGCAGGAGAGAGAGCAAGAGAGAGAGAGAGAGAGAGAGAGAAATAAAAGGAGTGAACAAGAAGTAACAAAGAGATAAAGAGGGGGAGAAAGAAGAGATGGAGAGAAAAAAGGACTATAGAAGCAGGCAGACAGATAGATCAATAGACAGACACACAGAGAGGGAGCGAGGGAGGGAGGAAGGGGAGAGAAAGGTGTATAGCTGATGGAGGGAGCAGAGCGTAGCAGAGCAGGCCAGCTCTCAGACGGCTGTCTAGACAGTGTCAGGGGAGGTGCAGCTGATTAATGACGCACCAAAAACCATCCACCCCCTGCCACACACACACACACACACACACACACACACACACACACACACACGCACACACACACGCACACACCTCTTCCCTGCATCTATCAGCCACCCACACTGACTGGCTGCGTCTCCCTGTGTGTTTGTCTCTCCATGGCCCTTTCCTCTTTTCTAAGTCTCTCAGGGTGCTTTAACAGTGACACTATCTATTGCCCTTCATCCTCCTGCACCTCTTCGTCTGACTCCTTTTACCTGCCATCTAGACTTTCCTCCCTCCATGTGCCTCTCATGTCATTGTCCTTCCTTTTTTTTATTTCGTGTTTACACACAATGCTTTTAGCTGTCGGTATCCTCCAAATCAAACCGACTGGCGTGGACATGAGGACCTGTTTGAGCCAAATAAAACCACAGATTGGTCAGGTCGACTTCCCACAGCTTCATTATACGTCTCTTTGCAACGTATCATATGTGATTAGCGGTGTATTTGTTGTTGCTTTGGGCTGCATGTTTGTAGTTTTCCCAGTGCGTCTCCTCCCTTTGCGACTCGTAAGCTCCTCCATCTGGCGTGGATGCCATTAAGCAAACAGATCAGCGGTCACACTGGGTATACTGGCATTTGTTTGCAGCTCTGCATTCGCGAGTCTTTGAGAACATGCCAGTTTCATTTTATTCATAGAATAGTGCCAGTTGTACCCGGCACGACTTGAAAGCTTCAATTCCTGGATGATCAAATATTTACAAGCAACCAAAATGCTAATGTCTAGATCTCTGTGCTCTGACCGTACTCCAGCAGTAACAGGACAATTATACCGAGGAGGAGAGCAGTCTGAGGGAGACAGAGACAGATTTGTTGTAACGCAGCGAGTAGATCATTGAATGGGTCTCCTTTCTCTCCATTTCACTGATCACAGTTCTACACATTCGTTTTTTACACTGCCTCTGAATGCCAGACGTTGTTAGCAGCGAGTTATCATCTGACAGAAACCAGGCCAGACAACATGTGTTAGGAGTTTTCTGATTGCTTTACTGCACCAAAACTCCCAAGTTCTTCTTTCAACAGCCCTCAACTCTTCCTACAATAGCGGATAGTGTACGAATATAATCCGATGCAACAATCGTGTTGAGCTGTTTCAGTGAAGCTACAGACACACAGGAAGATTTAATGTTAACAGCGTCTATGAACGAGTAGAATGAAATGCTGTGCTAATCATCCCAAGGCTACACGATTGACGGGGTTCATCAATAGAGAAGCTGAAATGAAGCTTTGATTCAAGCAGTTATCATGAGAGCTAGAAGATGAGAGCTTTGATGGGACTGGCTTTTCAGAGCACTTTGGTTTTCATAAATATATTTTGAAAACGTGTGACTTTATTTGAATATTCATTCTAGACACTTGCAAATCCTAAATATTCTTTAAAGAGAGCAGGTTTCTTTGTAGTTCTTAAGAGTGTTCATGTTCACTGCCTCCTCACAGTAATCAAGGGGGCACAAGTAGAAATGGTTACAAGAGGGCTGCGGGCGGAGGTGGTCTTACCTCCGATGCTCCGTGACGAGAGCTGCTGTCTGAGGGCCACAGACACCCATCCTACACAGCAAGACAAACAAAACAAACAGGCTGAGAATTAAAAGTCTCCCAGGTGGTGTGAAGGTAGTTAAACCATTTTGTGAGGCTTGTGAAGAGGTTTCTATTTGAACTGAGGCGGTCACGTTTTTCTATAAAATAAGAAGAGAGCTACTGAACTTTTATCTTTGTTTTTCTAAACATTCATGAGGTGATCTGTTACATTGTGTTAGGTGATTATATGTTCATGTGTTACTATGTTCTATTGTTTGTTATGTCTTGTATGGTTTTGATGTGCAATCACAAAGGGCCATTAGCCTGGCCTTGCAACCCCTCCGCATAAACAAAAAAGACTTGCGACAACACAAATGTAACAACTTAATGAGCAGACAAAAGATGAAAGACAATCCTGAGGTAAACGTCTGATGGCTTCAAACCCAAACCCTGCCCTGTTAGGGAGCGAGGACCACAACAGGAGACGGCTTCCCGTATTCAAAATAAGCAGGATGAAAGCCACAAACACAAGAACAGGTATCAAATGTTTGCAGATTCTTCTTTGTCTACATTTGACCTGCGGAACTTTTCCTACACCCCAAAGCCAACAATGTTTAAGGAAAGAAACATGAAAAGCAGGACAAACATGCATTAAACATTCTTTTTGTTATTGTAATAATCAGTATGCATCATATTCTGTGTGAATCTATTCCAGTGGGTGTAATTGTGTTTGTGTGTGTGTGTGTGTTTGTGCCAGTGTGTCGACATTTCAGCACGGGGGCAGAGCCGCCGCAGTCTAGACGGCACTGTGGTGAATTAAACATCAAGGCCTGACAGAGTTTGGCTCTGAAGAAACCAATTCAGCGAGCTCACCTAACAGACTGGAGCAAAGCTGTTACCTCAGTGAAACTGGGACAGAGACTCCGAGTGGGATAAAAAGATTCATTTAGCTCAGTGCAGCTTTACTGGGAACAAACTGGTGAGCTATGTTTGTCCTGCTTCGGAAATGAAGAAATATACTGTCACAATGACTACGCGGGGAAATTGAGAGAGAACAGA
The DNA here is from genome assembly GCA_901007825.1 of Macroramphosus scolopax. NCBI lineage: Eukaryota > Metazoa > Chordata > Actinopteri > Syngnathiformes > Centriscidae > Macroramphosus > Macroramphosus scolopax. The sequence goes on along the minus strand of CAAKHC010019411.1, from coordinate 12,167 downwards.
TGAAGAGACAGACACAATGAGACTGAAATGTATTTGGCATGTATTCTGAGAGACGAGCGGTGCCAGAGCAGCTTCACACAACCCCACACAAACAGTATCCTTGTGTCTATCACACACAAACATGCACAGTGATACTGACCTGCTGCAGGGCATGGTCGTGTCTGCGGGCCTGGCTCTGCCGTGTGATGAAGGACCAGGTCGAGAGCTTGTAGTGGTTGAGCAGGCAGATGATCACCACCACCATCACTGTCATCACCACGATGATGATGACGATCTGAACAAACTCCAGTTCAGCTGCACAAACACACCAAAGCAGACAGGAGGATTAACAGCAAACCTACACAAGTGATCAATGTTTTAACATGTGTTCACCAGCAGGGGGCAGCATAGGTTAAATGTAAAGTCTGTCACATGCAGCAGTGACAGACTGATAGTGTGTGCGTAAGCGTGCGTGTGTGTGTGCACTCGTGTGTGTGTGTGTGTGTGTGTGTGCATTTTACAGGGGAAAGCTTCACATCACAGAAAAGATGAGGGTTGAGACTGCGGTGTGTGTGTCCCCGTGTACAGTGGTTTCTTTGTGAGCACACTGAATGACTGCCGTGTTTCTGTCTTCGGCAAACTGTCACGTACACACATGCACACTCACGCACACAGCAGCAGAGCTGATGTGGAATGACCTCCCAGATCAGGGCACCACTGGGAGACACAAAGATTACTGCTTTACAGTCACGCCTGCCTCTTGTTCATTGTTTCATTCTTTGTCCCCTCCACCCACCCACACACACACACACTGTGTCTTTGAACCCAGCAGTCCCTTCCTCTATCTCCACTTGTCTGACATCACTCTATCCATATTTACCATATAATTAAGCATTTTCAAAACTTTCAACAAGACTTTTTACAACTGCCATTAAGAAAGCTTCAGTGAAGCCATGTTCTCTCTGCCTATATCACTTTTTTTCTTGCATTCCTCTTTCACCCACATCATTCATTCCTTGCGATCGTTCATCTCCTGCTTTCAGTTTCTCTCTTCCTCTTCTCTGCAGTCCCACACAATCATTGTGTGTTGTCGAGAAGACTTGACCTCGTCTGGTTTTGCACCCAGTCTGACCTCTCACTCACACTCTCACTCACTGCTGGACACTCACTTTATGTGTCTGAAGTTTGTGTGTGTGTGTGTTTCGTGTGTGTGTGTGTGTGTGAGAGTGAGAGCGACAACAGTGAAACAATATACAGCTATTGTACCCACAATCCACTTGGGTAGTCTTTGACACAATAGGGATGAGATCAGGTACAGACAAGAGACAACATGTGACAACCCAAAAACAATAACAAACCATATTTGGATTATGTCTAATTACTATGTCTAAAAATGAAACGCTGTTAAAAAATATAAAAAGTATCAAAGCAGAGACCCAGACCGGTTAAACCGGCCCCAGCGCATTTGTCTGTATTAGAGTGGATTAATGTCGAGCTTGAAATACACCCAAAACCTGCCTCTTCTCAGCCGCAGCAGCAGCAGCACACATGACGAGTAGGGTCCCTGAGAGGAAGATGGCCAACTCTAAACCACTTGAAAGTAAAACAAATGACTCGTGAATGAAATCTAAGCCACTAAATCCAAGAGAAAGCAATGTCTGGGAAGCCAGACAACTTTTATCAGGAGAGGGTGAAAGGGGGGGTAAGAGTTTAACAAATGACTCAAACCGACAAAATTAACAGTTTCATTATATATGTTAAAAAAAAAAAGTTCTTTAAATACACAGAAACAATGCAACATCATCTAAGACGGAAATGATGGTGTAACACAACCACGTTTCTCACAACAGACATTGAAAACAGATTGTCACGCTATTAGTCACCATATGAGTCACCTCATGTGGACAATGCAGAACTGAGGGAACAAAGCTCCAAGAGTTAGATGAAGAAGCAAGAAGTGACCCTCTGGTAACGTCAGTATCCACACACAAGAGGAAGAGGTGGAGAGTTCAAGGTACGTGCGCTGAAGGATGAATTAAAATGAGAAGAATTTAAGGGAAACGCGATGTCTATCCACTGTTAGCAGTCGCCTTTGACCTTTAGTCACAGCCGCGAATCATCGTCATCTTTGTCAGCTCAATACAAGCACTTCATCTGTTTAAAGGTACACCTTCAAGAGGGTCACCCTGTTGTCATGGAAATACAAAGGCAAGTCACGCAGGCATATAAAAATTTCTGCCCAACCCCTCGCACCTAGTTTCACCAGTTCTGGTGAACTTGCTGGTTACTAGAAGTCCCAATACCTGAACCCGCCCCGAGCCAGAGAGTGCCGCGACATCTCCCACCCCGAACCTGACAGGCATCCTGACTTTAATGTCCGAAGCCTAAAGATTGAATTTGTGTTAGTTAGCAACCTTGTTACCTTGGTGACAGCTTGTCCGTCTGTCTCAGCTCTGGGCAGACGGACCGTAGCACCAAGGGTGCTGCAAAAGGCGTTAATAAGCTATATAAATTAAATTCCTGCCACTTCTTTTAAAATCATCAGCGATGTATCGCCACCACGGGCGCAACACGCATTATTGAGCTACGAAATTCTACTTTTATCGAATCCACAGCAGAAAAAAACATGCAAAGACAACCAACATGGCCGACGCTCCAACAGTGACTGCTGGGCATCGTAAATGAACGCCAAAGGGTGAGATTATTTTTAAAAATACATTTTCATGAATTCATCAGGAATTATTACACAGGTCTTCATTAAAAGGTCTGGCATATTTACAGAGATAATGTTGGGATCTGGTGCAGAACCTGCTGAAAGTATATCGAAGTTATTTGGCCTTAGAGAAGGTCTGTTCTGTCCAAGTGCCCTTTGAGTTGTGAGATGTAATCCTTAAGGTGTCAGACCTTTTTGTAACGATATCACTCATTTCAATTGATGCAGTTCCTGACGCATAACGTTGGCGATGTAGTGGCAGTGAGCCGGGGAGTTAAGTGTGGGCTGCACTAATAACTGTAGGTGGCAGCAGATTGTTGGTATCTTGCTGACAGGATTTTAGGATAACATATCCTCTATAAAATATGTCAACCTTAAAATAGTATCAAAATGGGTTATAGTTTTCATTAAATCCTACAGATTACATGTAAGAGTCAAAAAACTATTTCTTGAGGACAAAATGGAGAAAAGTCCAAAAGGAAAACACAACTCAGTGCAGCTAAAATATTTTTGCTTCCTGCCTGTCTTGTTCATCATCATGTACCCAATCAGCTTGTGTTGAGACCCAATTTTAATGAGTTGGAAAGAAGTTTCGTGCAAGGGCAAGAAACTTAATGCCTCATCTGAAAGCTTTAACCACCACCAGCCCGGGCCTGTGCTCACCACTACAGCCACAGGGAGGAGACTGAGGGAGAGAAGATTGAGCATTCAGCAGCATTCTGGGAAACCAAGTCAACCAGGCCTTTCTGTAAGCCTGTCGGATAAATATCACTTACTCTGCTCTTCTGCCGCACAAACCAGACGCTGCAATTCAGAGCTACAGGCGGGAAACAGTTAAAGCCAAATGAAACTACAGCGACTGCAGTAACTGGCCTCTCGACAAAACATCTGGGAGGAAGGAAGCAAAAGGAGGAGTTGAGAAGGGAGGAAGGAAGTGTGAGGAGGAGAGACAGATAATAAATAAGATAAAAGAGGCAGGGGAGAGGGAGGTCTGTCGTGCCTGAACCCCAGTATCCACCCAGTTCAGAGGCTCAAGAACACAACACAGAGCGCTGAGTCTGGCAGCGGCCAGAGAACACTGTGTGCTGGCAGTCTGCATTACCAGCACCAGTCTGATGTTATTACAACAGTAATCCACTTGTCAAAACAATATCAGTCCGGCGTCTGCAGCACCCATATTCCTTCAGCAGGCTGAGTAACTTTCATTGCAAGCCAGCCATTCTATTGTTTTTTTTGCTTTGGTGAGGAGAGAGGCCATCGAGTTTATTTAGATCATGTGAAAGTGACCGTTCACAGAAGGCACTGTTAGACTTCTTCTCTTTAAAACAGCCATGCAGACGTTGGCTACAATGTCAAATCATCCATCTATATACAGAAAGTAGTTGACCAGACAACAAAGATAATATAACAGTGGTTTAACCCGAAGAACGTATATTCCAATGCACAAATTAAAAAGGAAGAACTTGACGAATGTAGTGGAGAAAGTATGACAATGCCCCAGTCACAGTGTGCAAGGGGCCATTGAATGGTTAGATGAGGATGAAAATGATGTGTATCATATGCTATGGTCTTTGTCATCTTTAGATCTCAACCCGTCGGTACACTTTGGCCAGACTCGTTGGAAAGCGTTATTCACCATCATAATCTAATATAGCCATGTAATATAGCTGCTACTATCACAACTGGTCAGACACATTACCATTGGTAGCTAATGTTTATAGGTTTGAAATAGAGCCGTCCTATCAGATAAAGTAGTCACATCACCAGCTCGTCTCATTCAAAACACACACATACACACACATACAAACACACACAAAAGCCAAAACTAAAAGAGAGAATAAACAGCAGAGAGTGAATACAAACACACAGTGACCCAATGATGGCCCTTGAACCTTTGTGTGTGTGTGTGTGTGTGTGTGTGTGTGTGTGTGTGTGTGTGTGTGAGTGAGTGAGTGAGTGAGTGAGTGAGTGAGTGAGTGAGTGAGTGAAAGAGAGAGAGAGACAGAGAGAGAAAGGCCAATGAAAGGTCAGACAGCTCAGCTGACCTGTCAGTGAAAAGAGGCTTTCACTATCAGAGCGACACTGTCTGAGGACAAACTCTAACATCTGATTTACCTTGTTCCTCTGACATAAACAGCTAATTAAACCATAACTGTCTTTTTGTCCACTAGGGGGCATTTTGATAGGTCATGATATGTTGAACTTGTAAGCAAACAGTTGCTTATTTCCACATGCAGCAGTTAAGGAGAAAGTCTTCTAACGCCAATATAACCCTCTTCTAGCTATTTGCTAACTTCTGAGGAGAACATGTCTCCTTTGCTGGTGCTGAGCAGGCAGTGTACAGCGGCTTTTTAGAGCTTTTTTTTCCCGCCTGCTGCAGCCGACGACTCCCATTTGAGAATGAAGAGAGAAAACCGAAAAGGAAAGTTGGAGCAGAACAGCTAAATAATGAGCTGATAATGTTACTCAGTTTAATGCTCAGTAAAGCTGATGGGAGCTGCTGATAATTCTCTGTCGGCTCATTGCGATGCCTTCGAGATTAGACATTGTCATCTGATACACAGGGATTACTAATATTTGAACGTAGCAGCTTTAATGACATGCATCTTAACCTTGTCAACAAGTAGTTTTGGTTTGATTGGTCCGTGTTCGTGATATGCATCGCTCAGGTTTTGCTGTGGATAGTAGGGATGTACTAATCCAGACTTGTTCAATGAGTCCCTGCTGATACCAAGGCTAATAATTCCATGTACCTTCATGACATAGCGGCCCACTATAAACTAAATGCCATGAATTGCAGCGGTGACAGAAACCTCTGAGGCACATATTCCAAAAACGTAGACAAGTAAAAGTAACTGTCTGAATGGCTAGAATCTACTAGAACTATCCCTTTAAATGGTATTTTGATTGTTATTATTTCTTGCATGGTTGTGGGTACAAGCAGCGTGGGGGCTTCAGTGGATCAGCACGGAAAAGTCTACGGAGTATCAGGAAATGAAAGCTGCACCTATTACAATTACTAATAACAGGTATCAATTATTGGGTGAAGAAACAGATTAATTAGTACACCCACATCTCAGATAGTGATAGGACGGTCTATACTCTAATGGCTTAGCAACAGTGCAGACTTCTCAGTAGCATAGACTAACTCACAATGTACAGCTACTGCAAATTTATCCTGACTAGCAACAGGAATCTATCCGTAGAAAATGCAGACACTCAGCTGGAGCCTCTTACATCGTTAATATTCAATAAAATGAATACATGAGCCGGATGACCTCAGACGTGTCCATGTGTACACCAGGCCCGGCTGGTTAAGTTGGTCTCCAGAGCAACATAACTGTATTCCATGATTCAGTTTGAGAGTAGATGGTTGCTGACGGAAAAGCCTCGGCGTGTGGGGAATAGCTCACTAGCTACCTGCTAATTTCAGAGAATCAGACAGGCTGAATGCCAAACCTTGCAGCCAAACAGCACAGAGCCCCAAAGCCAAGGCAGCAGTTTAAGGAATCGCTTTCACAGACAGCCCATCAGTGAAAACGCAGGCAGAGACGATCCATCAGTAAAAAACACAGCCTGACTTGGCACAGCTCTGGGTGACGGCTGCTCTGGGAGGAGCAGACAACAGACAGAAATGACAGCAGAATCTTTCTCTGCATTGACTTGGATTTGTGTGTCCCGAAAAGCCGGGCAAAATGGAAGGCAGCGAGTGAGAGGTTTTCATATTTAATGAATGAAAAGCTGAAATTAACAAAACCCGACTCTTGCTTTTATCTTCTGCAGTCATTTCCTGCTCCCTGCTACACGTCAGAGCTCCATCTAAGCCCCCCAAAAAAGCATTCTGAGAGTCACAGCTAGCAATCAACACCGAGGTTTAATGTGAAATGCAGCACTTCCTCTATGACTGACTTGAGGAGTATGCTACGAATGCAGACTCACTGTGCGCCCAACCTTTGAACTCAGTTCACCGCGGACGTCCACAGACTTGCATTATAATACATGTAGGAAGTTAACAATGAGACAGAAAGACAGAAATAATGGGTGTTTTCTTTGCTCTATCTTGCTTTTCCTGGTGCCCAGAGAGCTCCAGCCCAGGTAGAGGCCTGCTGAGTTCACAGCCTGCTGCCCACCACACAGGGCCCACACACACACACACACACACGCACACACACACACAGCCCTCCTTCGATACACACAGACACACACACACAGCCCTGTCTTCTGCCACTGCCGTTGCTATGGTAACCCTTCGGCACGGTGCCGTGATCAACAAGGCCTGGAACTGCTGGGGCGCCATGGCAGCGACCTGACTGGCACACACCCAGTGGCACAGAAAGAGATGGAAGCAGACAAGGAGGGAGAGGAAGGGAAGAGTATACACGCACTTAAAAAGACAGGCTTAGTTAGAGGGAAAGTTCAGTGATGAAAGGAAAGAAAGTTAGCAGAGACGGAAGGAAAGAGAAAACTCTGTGCTCACACAGATACACTGGCACAGAGGAAAACACCCCACTCTACCACCCTTGGGAGACGTACAGTGTAACGTCTAGACGGCTGGTATCAGCCTGGCAGAAACACTCTCTCAACAACAGTGCGAGAGTGCGCATGTGTGTGTGTGTGTAACACTGCATGGAATAGATATCAGCCCAGTTACCCCCCTCAACTGTCGTTAGTCAGCCTCTCCATGGAAATAAATGAACTAGTTTAGTGCTTCTTAACCCGGAGGAGAAAGGCCTGTTTATGTGTGTGAGCGAGTGTGAGTGTGAGCAGGATACTAAAGCCATTAGACAGGTATCACTTGGTCAGGAGAGACAGTGAGGCAGAGGGACAGAGAGGAAAAGGAAAAGAGTAGTATGGAGGAGGAAGATGGAGGAAGATGTAGAGAGACGCTGACAAAGACAGATAGACGAAAGGTGCCTGACAATGCTGTGGGGACTGGGGGGCCAAAAGAGAACAAATAATTACAGCTCTGTCTCTTCTCTCCACTCCCCCTTCTCTTTCTTGCTCTTGCTAACAGAGCACAGGGGAATCGGACACAGAGAAACTACATGGGAGTAGAAAGCGGGGCGTGTAGAAGATGATCCCCTCGAATGAGCGATCAGAGAGTTTGAAGCTGGGGCGGGCAACAAGTTCCCTCACTTTACTCACATGATGAAATTTGTGAACATGAAAAACAAGCAGCCGAGATGACCTCAGAAAACAAAACAATTGATGGTGTAACTAAAGATAATTCTGGTTAATTGCAACATGGGCCTTATTTTGTCTCGGTTTAGCTACCAGCTAGAAAACCGCTGTAATTGAAGTGGGACAAGAACACAAGCAGTCAGACAAACAAGTTGCAATACACAATTTCAGCCTGATTACCTGAAACGATTTATTTCGAGGCCAAACGGAGCCCACCCAAAGGGTCATATTTAACCTGTCAGCACACAGGAACACTGTACGTACCGGTAAGCCGTCTATAAAATGTGAAGGATATTTATCCAGGAGGCAACAATCAACTGGACTTGAGGTGGATTCTTCAAGATATTTTGCCTCTCATCCAAAAGGCTTTTACAGTTGTTGAGACAGTCTGCTCACCTTTCTCAGAGTCTGACTTCTTTTTAGTGACGTTTCTACATCTATCTATCTTGAAATACAACAGGTGCTGGTAAATTAGTCAGCATTTAATATTGTGACTTGAATTTGAAGTTCATTTGCATAGCTATTATATGCGTTTTCAACTTTATGTCTGAACACAGATTAAGTTTGCTCTCTGCTGAGGTAAGTCAAAACGATGAGACCCAATGCTGAGCTGGCAATAAATTCCCCACTTTGGCTCCTGAAAGGGACCATAGCCGTATCATCTCTATCTACATGAATATAACATGAACAAAGATGCTAAATCGCAGGGTTCTGTGAATAACACATCATGAATATTAAAATACAGTCTAATATTATAAATATTCCAACGCTGTAATTGTCATGAACAGCAGTAAAAGCAGAGAGGGGAGTTGTGAATTAAAAGTATAAAGTGTTCCAGCCAGTCAGTGAGGTTGCGAGAAACACACACACACATGCACGCAGACACACACACAGACACAGTCAGAGCTGGTCTGCAGTGTCTCAGGTGTGTGTGTATACATTATCAGAGCTGTCAGACAGACAGGATAGCGTCTAGACAACCCACCCCCAACACTCAGACTGGAGGGTCAGACTAATGTCAGGGCTAGACTGAGTGTGTGTGGGTGTGTGTGTGTGCATGTGCTGGTTGTTGACCGGGGTAAGCCAGGGTCACTGTGGGGGGTTGAGCTACACTTTGTATGATCAAGGGCTAACCTGCTCTCGTATGTTGCTCAAGGCTTCAACGGGGCCAGAGCAGAAATTGCCTGACTCTTTGTATTTTATTTCTGTGAGGACCCATATGATTTTTAGACTTTGAGTGGGTCATTACTTTTAGATAGACCTTCAAATGATAGTTTGAGGGTTACAGCTTGAATCTCTGGTTCAGGTTAGAATTTGGTCTAGGGTCATTTTATGGTGAGGGTTGGATTTGGGTGCCTAGTTGTTACGGTTACCGTCCTGGAGAATGGATTCTGTATGTGAATGTCTTCACAGGCTTGAGACATATCTGCTGAAGAAAAACAGTCCGCTTGAGAGCAGCTTCCTGATTTTCTAGATGCTCGATGATAATTAGAATAAATACAACTATTATTTTAAAGGTCAGTGGGCAGCAGGTCTGGAGTTTCATCATCCGAGGGGCAAGGACACTTGGCCTGTGTTGTCATTTCTGAGGGCAAATGCCAGGGCAGCAAGACCATCAAGAAAAACAACTTTTATATGCACAGGGTACTGCAGCAAGGGGGGAGGGGTACTGGTGGGGGGCCGACTAACAACCTGAAAGAGATTAGGAGGGTTTGTAGTCATGTGCCTTAACCTGGAGGCAGTTTTGACAATGACCAGCAGTGACAGCCTCTCTTAGCTTCATCACCAACATACGCATCCACATTGTCATCATCGTGCTCTTCAACAACAGTCAGACAGACAGACACATGATGGTGTTGTTGTGACAGGATTAGGGAAAGGATATTAGCAAATAAGACGTAAACAAACACAAACATAGGCATACAGAATGACAATGATATTAAGTACCATTTTTACGGATCACAACTGAAAACAAAATAACTAATAACCATTTGATTTGAGTTTTTTTAAATGTCTGCTGGTACGTATCCTTTGTTCCTATGTTGACGTTAATCTATAGTCTAGTTTCACCTTACTATAACATCCCCATGATCACCACAGCATCCAATTTAGGGAGAAATAAAGCCATGAAAGTGAGTCATATTTTTTCCAGTTAACCTTTCCTCCGTATCAAATATTCAAGATGATCAGGTTAATGGTTTTCGATTAAGACTTTCGGCCATTGAAGTAAGTCAGATGGCTACACTGTTATCTCAATGTGCCAGATGCATTTTATTGACTTGAGCTTGGTATCAGTATGTGCAGAATATTTAAGAACTTTGATCTGGATGGGGACGACAAAATCATAATTTTACAATTAACCCGAGAACAATTAAAAACAATCAAAGACTAACTTTACCTACTCTAGTCTGGTCTGTCCTGCCAACAAGCAATGACATCATGCTTTGTGAAACTGGGACTGTAGTAACAAGATACATCCTCATGGGTGTGGTCAGAGGTTAGAGAGACGTTCCCTCTGAACCTGAAGAGGCCAGTTCAGCGATGTGTCCTTTCATAGTTGTTAAAGTCAGAGAATGCTAACTGCTGTTCAGCTTACATGCTACATTAGACAACACACATTGGATAACAGACAGTCGCATCCATTTTTTATGCTATCAAAAATGGCTGTGGCTTTCTACAGTTTCAGAGCTAAACGATTAGTGTCATTGGTTATCTAACATAATTGTAAAAAGACTTCAGTGCCACAATTGGGTTGACTTGAATGCCGTCTGTACATACAGTTCAGCAGATGTCCCTGGGACACAGAGAAACCTTTGTGCCTACTTTTCATAATTATGGACTGCAAATTTACTCCCGCTAAAAGAGGCATTTCACTTAGAAAGTTTTCAGCTTTCGCGAATATGGTGTGGGAAGTATTTCTTGGCCCCAACGTGAGCACCGCGCTCTGCTTGGCATAGCTGGCCAGACTCCATGATACAAGTCAACTGGTTGCCCTATTAGGGGAGTTATCTAGACCTCAGCACCACTGCGGTGAGCACTGCGAGACATGATGGTTAATTGCATCCATGTAGGGCAGCACAGGAGAGGCAAAAACAATACAGCTAAATTATTGATTGCAATTAACTACTCATCAACATCTCTCCAATACATTCCTTTTAGTTTTACTTTACCTTGCTCATCTGAGCTGATAAAAAACGAGACTAAAAGCCAGAGAAAGCCAGCTGCACACCACACAATCTCACCCTGCTGACTCTTATCAGCCAAAGGCAACTCAGCCAGCCATCCAGACACATAGATCTTTGTCAACTTAGCAGGGGGTTATGAAAATTATTCTGCCATGTTCAGTTCTGCACAGGTCAACGTCGCAGCTGGGCTGCTGCTTAAAGGGAGAAATGCAAAAAACCTGCTGTGGTCTGGCAGAACAGGACATGGATGTAAAGACGAGACATAGCAGAGAGCTGAGAGGCACAGACAGACAGACAGAGAAAAGGAGAGAAAAGGAGATAATAAAGACAATATAGCTCAGGTTGAAGAAATTGGACCCAGGAAGGAGACAGGAACAAAGATAAGATCAGGGAGGGACAGATGAGGTGCTCGCAGCCTGCAGAGGTATATTTGTGGGGAGAAAGTGGTAAAGGTAAACAGATGTTGAAGGCAGACAAGCAACAAAGCGTGGCGTTTTGTGTCTCATCTCTGAGACTTGACAACAAAACCGAAGAGATGAGAGGGAAGGAGGAGGAAGAAATGAGTGGGCTTTTGTTTATCTTTCTGCTTGCTGGCACTGGCACACCATCCCCCCACACCTCACCCCCACAGGAGAGGCATATTTATCATGAAAGGCTAAATTGGGTTTTGAACATCAGTAGGGGTAGTAGACACCTCCCAGACGTAGGCTGTGTGCTGCGTGTGTGCTATACACTCTGTGGCTGTTGTAATCAGCAAAAGAGGTGGGGTAGGAAATTGTGGGTGGAACACAGGAAGCTCTGGGAGATCCGAGAGACAACCAAACTGAAGTTAGCCAAAACTAGACGTGAGTGTCGTCCACCTCCAGTATGGGAAGCGATTTGATTCAACACATTGTGACCAAGAGGACAACCAGGCAGCACAAACATATGTAACCAAGGGTGTGGAACTGCTGCTTTAACAGCCTCAGCTCCTCAAGTTCAGGCTTTTCCTACAGATTTCGGAACCTGTGTGGAAACTCCCATCCAGAATATGTCCACACTACGCCAAATCTTCTTTCCCTCTCAGCTCCCTGTCCTCAATAAACAGTTACTGTCAGCCAAAAGCATCT
>CAAKHC010019410.1:21790-41442 GCA_901007825.1 Macroramphosus scolopax | reverse complement strand
AATCCCTTTAGTTTAAATCCAAATTGGGAGAGTTGGAGATGATGATTTCTTTGTGTCCCCAGAACAAAAGGGGGAACAAATGAACAACAGACCTCCAACCATTCCTCTAATGCCAGTAGGGTCAGTGTGGTTTGACAGAATAAACCAGAGCTGCAGATAGAAGCACTTTGGGTCGCTCTGAAAACAGAACACATCATTCTATCTGGTGCGAAGCAAAATCTTGAAAATAAACATTTCACACTACTTGGACGGAGTCCGCTGGATACGTTACAGCATGCGTGTCATGAGCGGACAGACTTCCCTGGGAAGCTCTCAGCAGCCGTCCCAGAGGGAGCGAGCGGGAGGCCGGAGCTGGCGGCTGGCAGGGCCGGTCCTCGTCTCCTCGTGAGGGACGGTTTATTTGCTCAGGCGGACCAGAGGTATTAGTCTACTGGGAGTTCATTAGAGAGAATTCCACAGCGCTGGTCTTCACTGGTTTAATGGCCTGCTGTGCCACCATGACAAAGCAGATGTGATTTACATGAGAAAGGAACTTTCAGTTTGTTTAGTAGCTTTCTAAACACAAGTTTGCGGTCTGATTTCATCATATACTGTTGTCTTACTGTTAATGAGTCACATTTGTGTGTTTTCAAACTAAATTAAATTCATCAACATTGATTTTGCAGCCGGAGTCACAGCACAGGAAGATGAGGTCATCACGGGTACGATGCCGGTCGTGTTAGCGGAGGAATTCGTACGAGGGGACATGATCCCGATGACAACTGAAGCTCCTGGTAAGAAGACTACAATTCTGTTTAAAAAATGTATAATCTCAAATCATCTCCCTCGATGTGGCCAACTACCTTTAAAACCCAACAGGGAAACACATAAATGCAGTATATATATAAACAATGTTATTCTCTTGGTAATAATATGATGTTTTTTGCAGAGACAGAGCGTCCACAAGGCCAAAGTCCCCACTTCCCCACTCCAGGATCGATAGAAACTGCAGAGCAGACGACAGCAGCAGCAGCAGCGTCTACAGAAGACGCAGCAGATACAGGAACACCGGCCAGCGATGCTGCAGGAGAGGCAGGTGATGCAGAGGACAACCGTGCAGCTTCAGAGCAGTCAGGTGACCAGAGACCTGAGCTCCCAGTCCTGGCACAAACTGACAAACCCGCACCCGCGGAAGCAGAGACCCCCGGACCTCTACCTAACAGAGGAGACGGCCCCAACAACGTACCACGGGTAAGATGAAGGAGACAATACAATACAATATCTTGCTGTTGGTGGACTTTTGTCTTCCCTCCCATGACGTCTTGTACAGATAAAAGACGATCAAGCATGCTTATAGAAGGACCAACATAGAAGCATGCAGCTTTAGGTTCCCGTCAAATAGCTGCATTGTACCATGTTGAAGGCTTTCGGTGCACAGACCTGACGGTTCTGTCATTTTTTTTGCTTTTGGCACACGACAAGTCATAATCGGCAGATGTCACGGGATAACTCTTTAATTTCCCTCCGCAGCCGGTGCCACAGGAGGATGTGGTCTGTGTCAGCAAGGAGGCGGTGCAGGATAAAAACGCCGTCAATCTGAAACTCAAGACCTCGTCCAGCTGTGTAAGTTTAAACACACAAACACACACACTGAAATGGGATAAAATAACGACTTCCTTAAAGTTGAATAACAACGACTAAAAGACAGTTGCTGATGGGAAACATGAGAACGGCGATCGATCAGCGCTCTCTTGCTGTGATACATCCACCACTCCAACGTGATGCACATAATCTCATTTCCTCCATTTCTCCGGTTGTAATTAGGTACTCACCAGAGGGCATCTAGAGCTCGATCTACAGTAGGTAGGGTAGGGCCGTTCCATCTCCAAGAGCATTTGCTCCAGATTAGGACAGATAATTGCCATTTATCGGGCTGATGATATCAACTGAGACACAAAGGCTCGAGCATGGATTTCACGTCATTCCCGGTTTACGTCAACGTACTAAACATCAACAGGAAATTCTTCGTTATTTAAGAGTTAGTGACTGTTGAACCTTAGATGCCCGTAAATCGGTAAGACTACGCCATCCCACTTAACGTCTACATCCTAGGTGAGGAGGAAGGTCCAAGAGATTCCTGCTGCAGATGAGTGCACAATCTATAAAGTTATTTAAGTGTGCACGTGGGATTGTTCACGTTCAGAAACTCTAATTCTTCTGTCGACAGCTTGGAGGCGTACAGCAATCACAGCCTCTATGTGGTGGGCTGAGAATCCATTAGATGGTACTCCGTCTAATGTGTTTAAGCATCCGTATCTACAGGCACTATGTTCGCCAGCTAGTCACTGAACGCAACTGCAGGGAACGAGCATCAATACCAAGTATCCTTTCTTTTTGGTCTCGTTGCAGAAAGACACAAAAAGGAAGATCGAAAGCGTCCTGCAGGAGCTGTGTGGTGAAGACTGCAAGCTTGAGATCTACCAGGAGGACAACACAGATGTCATCCTTGTATCGGGACAGTATGTGGAAGGTCAGCAACATTCTTGTGGTACTAAATATGATGAATAAGTCTTTAAATGATAGTGTTTTAGCCCTCTGTTAGCAGCCGATGGAGGGCCTTGACCTCTGAAACTAACCCTGATAGGGTTCAGCTGTATTGCTTCAAAGGTTCCTCATGGCAAGTCATCAACTTTTTGTTTCTGCAGATGACGTTGCGGGCATGGCCAACAAGTTTAACAACGACAACATCAAAGATAAGGTAGGAAACACGTTGTGTGTTGAACTGTTTATAGAGGTTGTGGCTCAGGAGGTACAGCGATCGTCCAGTAATCGAAGGGTTTCTAGGCTCATCCAGAGGCCTCGTTGAAATGTCCTTCAGGATGAGAGAGAACCCCTAAATGCTCCTGATGCCTTCACTATCAGTGGATGTGCTTGCATGTGAATGGATGAATGTCTTGTACAATGCCTTGAGTGGTCAGTAGGATAGAAAAGCATCTTATTAAAGCAGCCAATTTACCAGTAATAAGCTGTTTTGCAGCTACCAGCTCTTAAACTAGAACAATGCTTTATTGGGGTCAAGGTTTTTTATTATCCACTTGTTAGCAGTTAACTAGGTGTTTGGCAGTGTTGATAAGCCACAACACTGGATGTTCTGCCCTTTCTAGTGGGTGTCCAGCTTGCTCAGCAGATAGATAACAAGATCCCAAGAAAATCTCAGGCGCATGAGTTTTTGTTTAATACCTTAACGTGAGAAGAATTTAACAACTCCATGTGAAATGAGGGTTCAGAATAGAGTCATAACCTTCAGTATTTGTGCAAACAAACTGAAATCATTTCAAAGCAGTATACTGTCTACTAACTGACGCTGCCTGAAGCCGGATGATTTAGAGTAAGTCCTTAATGTCCGCATAAACAAAGGCTTTGGGTGGGGTTGAGTAATCATAGACGACACTCACTGTATGATGAAAATGTCCCTCAATTACAGACAATATTCACTTTTACTTCGGCATCACGTGTGTCAGTTTCAGTCTGTTCAGAACCTGGTTCGACAGAATCCTTTTTTCTTCACTCGTGTTTTTCTCTTCTTGTTTTTCCATCAGACCGATGTGGAGGAGGCGGCTCCTCGTTGGGGGAACAACTCTAAATTGGTGCTGGTTTCCCTGCTGCTGACCGGTTTGTTGCTGGCCGCTCTGCTGGTAGCTGGCTATTACCTCAAGACCCACCGCAAGAACTCCAAAGGAGTCAGACTGGTAAGTGCATTAGAGGAGGTGTGCCCGCAGAAAGCCTGGGACACAAGCCAAAAGACTGTAGACACTACGTCAAGAAAGCTGGTCTTGTCGTAAAACTGAGCTGCCTGTGTGACACAAATACTAGTGAAATATGTGCAACATGACTTGAGAAAACAGGAAAAGGCTTGATCTAAAGTAGAAAACCAACCACTGGGCTTGTTGCCTCGTCCAGGTCGCTCCTATTGGAAAGGCTTGACCAGAGCGGCCTATATCAGGGTAACGGAGAAGGAAAAAAGTCTTGTAGTAGCAATGGATCTGACTTGTGTCCGAGTGCAGAGTGAGTTATTTATGGTTGCCAGTAAAGGATCCAGAGCGTTGCAAGCAGTGGCTGTGAATAATTCTAAATATGGAGAGAACAGAACTATGGGGGAGTCTTCAAAACCTCTGACGTGACATGAGCGAGGGATTAAACAAAGCACCTTGGCTAACCCGAAATAAAGTGACCCCACAAGATAACTCAAGAAACTCTAGGCTGGGACTGCTTGTTTTTTTTAGAGTTAGTATGGATTTCAGGTCAAACATATGATTATTCTCTGGTCAATTCCGGACTCGAGGGAGGAAATGCTTGACTCACATGTCCCTTAACTCAAAACAGCAGTCTTCCCTACTCCGGCCTGCTTGCCAAGGGGGCTACACATGGTTTTAGTTTCTTTTTCTCACTAGCGTCATGACATCATTTTTATAAAAGAGGTAACATATGGGGACACACCCAATACTCGAAGGTCATGATGAAACAGCTTGAATTGCCTTTATTCAATGTCTTGATTGTTAAATATGGTTTGGTCACAAACGTCTTGCCAACGAAGCACTTCGCCAGACCTTCGGACGTCATGTCAGGCTGCATCGGTTGAAAGAGTTCAAATTATCAGAGATGTGAAGTAAAGAAGGAAAAGAAACTTGCATAGTGTTAAACAGTAAAACAATTCCCAGCACCCATCTGAGCTCACACAGCTGAAACCCATAAACCTCATTAGCAAAGAATGAGTTGTTGATTTTTGAACTACGCCCTCAAAAACAAACCCATTTTCAGTTACTTCACACCTTGTCGCCTGATTGCACGTCATATTTGAACAGTAAAACGAAACGCATCTGTGTTGCATCTGCACCGTGAGCTCAGCGTCATCCAATCAACTGTTGGCTCTGTGCTTTCCTTAGGCTGAGTCATTCCAGGTGGACGAGGAGAACCAGGCCAACACCCTCGTGTCGGTGGCCCCCCTGCCCAAGGAGCCCCTCGACAAGCCCACCGTCAATGGAGAGTCTCCACCAGAAAATGGAAACAATCCCGCCCCGACCGTTAATGGACACTCCGCCACCCAGACCCCGGTGGCCGACACAGAGATGTGAATCTTGACAACCTCAACCTTCTCTTCCACCGATCAACACATGGGACACACTACCCACAAGCCCCTCTGCTGCCTCAAAGACTTTCCACACACGGAGATACCAAAAAACCCACGAATCCCCCTTCTTCCTCACCTCAGCTATACGTCCATGGACGTCGATGACAACAACTGCAGTTCAAACTCTTGATGACAATAATGACAATGCCTGTAATGTGAAAAGTTTGTGATCCCTGGCCTCTGCCGGTGTTAGGAGGTGCTTTCGTACGTCGTGTTTGGGACTGTGACCGATCGGTTTGCCGTTACAATCTGTGTACAACCACCAAAGAAATGTCAAATATGTGCCATTGATCCTAAACAAAGACGTAGAGAACGCTCTATTATTTCAATCCACAATCGTGGTGCAAAGAAAACCAATGAAGCCAGGCAGTTGAAAGGAAACCAGGTTTTGTATTTTTGTAAAAAAAAAAAAAAAAAAAGGATTGACGCTCACTGCTTGATTGTTTAATGTTTGTTTTTGGTTTTTTATGTGATTCAGGACATGTTTTGTAGCCTCCCTGTTTGTCTACAGCTGGTTAAGACCTAAGAACTGTTAACCAGGCAATATAGCAGGGAATTATTGGGAACCATTTTTTTCCTTTAAGTTAATGAGCTAACACGCTATTAGCAGTTTGAGAAGATCAACCAGAAGCTGAATACTGTATCAGTGCATCAGGCTGAACAAGTCAACCAAACATCTGACATCCGGGTCAAACTATATTGGAATAGTTGGCAAAGTATAAATTCATTTTTGTGTTTCAGTGACGATCCTCAACATGCCATTCGTGTACAGTTCTTTTTAACAATTGCAGATCTTCCTATTTTTACCACTGACAATGATGAACTGCAACCGCATTTTCAAAAATAAAGTATACATTTTTTTACATCAGTGGTTCACATTTATGACTTCTCTTTGGAAAGGCCGAGTGCTTTCATGCTGTACTGCATGTGTAAATAGCCTGCTCTCCCTAAACACCATAAACATCACGTAAAGACAAACGGCTGTGTTGTCATGTGCAACAATCTTTGTGATAAGGTCTAACTTAAATCATCGTTGGGAAACATATATCTGGTGTGTACTTTGAGCTTTTAGTTTTTTGCCCATTCAATGAGGCTGGATTTATGACCTATACTGGAAGAGATGGTGTCTATCAGTATATTTGTCTATTGTATGTCAAATCAGCACCGCTATGGACGGTTGACACGGAATTCAGATTTATTACTTATCCCTTATTATAAAAACTCAGCCTCAGACACTCTAGAAGGAAATACTTTGAATTCTTTCTATTAAAATAAAAGAATTGCGCCTCAATGATTGAATTGTCGTTGCTGTTAAGGTCAGTAATTGTCTATTGCTAATTCCAGCAGGTGTTTTGGGACAATGAGGCAATGACGTCAGGACTCCTAAAGAAGATTCATTCACACACAAGGTCACAAGGTCAACAGTCATTATAGGTCTACAGAGGGAGTATGTGTGTATTTGAGTCAGTTCTCTATAGCCACAGAAAAATACTCAATGCTGCCTTTCAAGCAGATGTGACCTTTTTCCAGCCTTGTTGTTACCATCTGACAGCCTAGACATGCCTGTTGTGGTGGGTCCACTTACCCGGCTCACTGTGTGTGCACTGTCCTCGAGGTCACTACCGCCTATACAACTGCTGTCAAGCTGAGCGGGTGCAAAGGCCGTCGTGGTGTTTGCTGATGATAGATCAGCAACAACTCCTCAGAGCAAGGTCATATCACTCCATTGCTGAAGATGAAAGAAACAATACAACATGAGATGTCAATCATCAAATTTCTCTTTTGACACACAACAAAGGCTCAATTTAATACCTGTTATTTCAAACATCTCGTGCCATTATAAAGTCATAATCCTAAATCTGGAGAAAATGTACTCAATTCTGAAGTAAACGTACTTTATTTGCAGAATGGGTAGTTTTTGGATATAGTTAGTATATCGTTTAAACTATAAGATATCTTATATAACGCCTGAATCGAGGACAGCAGTATTTATCTGAGAAATGTAGTGCAGCTGAAGACAATGTGGCTTAAAGTGGAAGTATTCAGAGCACCACAACAAGTACAACAACACTCCACAACAGACGGTGGTGAACTGCGTGGGAAGCAGAGGAGACAGTGTGACTCGGGTTTGAGACCAACTAGCAACAGTAAATGTTCCTACACGCTGCCTCCATCTACCGGGAGAACCGCTTCACTCCGGCCGAGGTCCTCGGGCTGGACGAACCTCACACAGGCCCACAAACACCGGGTTGAACCCTGAATATCAACGGAATTCTTTGGTTTGCTTGGATGTAAAAGTGTGTTAAACTTCACACGTTATCAGCTGAAATACTTACTTGATTGACACTGTTCACCAAAGGGGGAGAAGACAAATGAATGCCACTAAACTCTGAGGACGGGTGTCTTTTCTTTCATTTTTAAATTGCTCGGTTTGAAAACATCACTCGCCGAGGCGTGCGTGACATGACGTAAGTTGCGTATTACCGTAAAGTGCAGCAGTGAGTCACATCAGTTACCGTAATTGATGTAGACGTACATCTTTTTCTTAGTGTTTATTTACGTCGGCATATTGTTATACAACGGTTACATCTGGCTTTATTGGTCTTTAAAACTAGGTCTGTACCATATCTAATCGTCCATGAAATATCATTACAAAGGCCTATATGAGAAGGAATATCCATCTCGTCAATATCGTGCTGCGGTAGGTAAATTAGTACTATTTTAAACATTATTTGTACATTTAAGGAAGAAACATATGTTGCATTTCCGTATTTTTTTCCTGTTGTTATATTATGAATCCTGTCATTTTTGGTCTTTGTATTTTCATTGGAATTTTTTTGTGTGAGAAAAACAAATCACATTCCCCTTTTTTAAGCCAGCTGGCTAAATTAAACAGCTGCTGCTGGTGGTGATTTTGTTCTTGTTACAGACTTTTAATCACTTGAGAATCACAACATCGAGAGGCTTCTGTCAGCACAGACCCATATTGAGTATTAAGCCTACAACGCCATCTGTTGTTAGAAAAATGGCATTGCTTTTTTTTCTTGTCTTGTCACCCTACAAATTGCTGGATCACTGATCATGATGAACTAAATTTTATAAAGTAGACCGTTTGGTTGTTTTCCTTTGTATCTAACTAAAAGGGATCGCTATAAAAGACAATATTTAGTCCGTGACACTTTTAAAAAAATGAAGCTTGGCTAGTTGTGACCCCTCGAGAATTGTGAACAGTCAACAGGAATGTTTCATTTTTCTTGTGTCTATAAAAAATGACAACAGCTGAAGAGGGTTTTATCATTCCATCGCTGAATATTATTAACAGCAAACATCAAACCATGTAAGACGTCAAAGGCTTTATCTCATCTGACACACAATAAGGGCAACAGTTTATTCCGAACATGTTTTTCTGTGCTTCTTGTGCAATTGTCATTCCATCATTTGCAATACCTTTTTTTTCCCTATACACGTGCCAAACACACACACATAACAGGTTCAGCATCTGTATTCAAGTATCAAGTGATGGTATAAAGTAGCAATGCCCACTTTCAGTTTACATAAATTCTGGTTTATTATTAGACATAACTACAACCCTAATCCTACAGGGGAATATGTTGGCACTCCGGGTTTAGACCCACTGACTGACCTATTAGCAGGTTTCCTCTCTCTATGTCGAACTATTACGTAATATCTGTGTCTCGTGCGGTCATCGGGATGATGCAGTGTGCCCTGTCTGTGCCCTTGTAACGAGAGATGTTTATCTCTTATTTTTCAGATACTTATCGAAAAGAACATTATGCTCTTGTCACGACATCCGGTAGCTGCGTCAAAGGGAGGTGCTTTACGGTAAAACGGCGCCTATTACCATGTGACTTCGCCGATGTTTGTAAACATGCGTCAGCCACATGTGATTCTGGCGATGAGGAAAGAGTCTCCAGCCGCGCGCCCAACCAGCGCCCGGGGGAGTGTCGGGGGCGGGGCCACCGTGTTGCGCTATGGAAAATCGTTAGGGGATACACTGTGATAACGTGCACTCCCAGATTGATAACAGCAACAATGGGTCCGGAACGGGAACCCGGGGTACTGACCATTCACCGAGGACCATGTCCGACTGGGAACAGAGGCACCGGAGGACCGCGGACTTGGGATAAATACGTAAGTTATTTATGTTATTGTGGGACGGGAGGGAAATAGTGCTGCGTATGTTGCGTAGAGAATACCACTGTGTAATTCATGACCACTCTGGGTGAAAAGGTAAACCCAGAGGCGCTGTTGTAAAAAGTGTAAACACATGATAAATACAAGAGACGCCATGTATTGAAGTAGTTGAAACGGAGGTTTCGTCGGCGAGACGGGATACGAACACTTTGTAAAACAAGGGATGTTTCATCATCGACATGACAACAGGTAAATTAAACTGCGTCAGCGACAAGCCACATGAAATCCAGTGGGAATTTCCGCTGCGATGGTGGAACGTGCGGCGACGGTATCATGTTGTTCTCGGTCGGCGACTTGACTTGGACCCGGTTTTAATGATAAAAATGAAGATGTAAACAAAGCGTGGAGTCGGAAGGGATGGCGTGTGAAGGAAGAGCTCGGAATAGGATGCTGCGCAAGAGATGGACAGTGCGTAATCCTGTTGTGGAAGAGGACCATGTTACGCAGTTCATAATGGCACGATCATCTAAAACCTCATGGCCTCATTGTCTTTCAACCCCACTAATTACTTATCATAATTCTCCGGCTTGTGGATAATTATGATAACTATGGGGGGTCTATCTTAATTAGGGGGGTAATTATAACCACCCGAAAGTTATCATAATTGATAATTTCCCTCCTAAAGTTATCATAAATCACTGTCATTACATACTTACATAAAGATATTTAAAGAGTACTTCCAAACATGCGTAGAGGGTTTCAAATGTTATTGTTATTAATGTAATTTCTGAGGTCTGTAAGCTTCTGTGATGCTTCAGGTGTCAACCTAAATTTGCTGCGTCACAGATTCCAGGAGGTTAATAATAATCTGGCTTCTTAGTGCGCACTTGATATGATGAAAACAAGCTATATTTCCCAAACATAGGGGGTGCTGTTGAGCAACCACTGGGATGTCCCCTTCTGCCTTCAAGGAATGTTGACAAATGAATCCCTCGTGTTCTCCTGTTTTATTTTTGATAAACAATTTGTTTCGCTGCAGTTGTTGATGACTTAACAAAAAAAAAAAAAACAAAACGGTGGAAATGTGCAAGAAGTTATTCTATTGCTTAAAGCTGCTTAAGGTCCTTTTAGTGGAGCTTGTAATGCACACCTGCCCGGGCATAATAGAGCACTGACACGCCTAAGGACACTTGTTGTTGACTCCGAAGCCGTTGGCCTTTCGTACCTTCCAGATGACCCGAGTGAAACAGGGTGTGGTGCCTGTTGTTGCTCACCTGTCAGAGGGGCCGCAGATGAATCACTTCCTCAACTCTCCGAGGTGAAAACGAGAGGAGAGACCACTGCATCAGGTGGATGTGTTAACTGGTGACTCAGCAGTAGACCCTCATGGGTTGTTAAATCACTGGAAAGGGAAATTGAAGGAAGGGGAGGAGGTGCAGAACTTTAATTATATTTAGTGAACAGAAACCGGACTCCCGAGGGAAGATGTTGGTGATGAAACAAACAGGTACAGGTCATGGGAGGAAGCACAAACTCATCACTGAGATATCATCAGGCTGCCTCATCCCTCTGTCCTTTTTTTTTAGGATTATCTGTGTCATAAATAACCAACGATCTATTCAATGCCAGATCCGCAGGGAACATCCAAACATTTTCCCTGACTGAGCACCATGTGATCCGCAGTCGTAATGTTTACCGTGTCTTCTGAATCTGACCAGGGACAACAAGTGACCCACTTTCCCCCCGACAAGGAAACGTGACCTCAATAGTTATTTTGCTATTCTTTCAGGGAGGGGCGCTGCCTCTCAAGACAAACAAACCCAACAGCGCAGTACAATTGTATAACAACATAGAATAGATCTCTCCGAGAAATTTCGCAATGATGCTGCGATTGAGTAAAAAAAAAAAAAAAAAGCACAATAAAAAACAATGCCTGTTTTTTCAGCTGGAGCGAATGCAGCGCTGCGGATGCCAAAACTACACACAGCAAACAAGCACTCTGGAAAGACTCCAGAGGAGAGGCAATGTGATTCTCCTGATGGATGTGTTTACAGCGGAGGGGCGGGAGGGGCGGCATCACCTGCAGCCCGAAATGGTGAGCGACCTACTGTCGTTTAAAAGTGATCCCTGCTACACGGAGATTACGGAATAGGAGGTGGCACGGAGCCAGGAGATGACAGGGCTAAATTTAAACCCGGAGCACCGCTGATCTCACTAGATGATGATGTATTAATAGACAAGCGTGAGGCGGCAGTCACTCGCAGGTATCATTAGCAGCCAGACACCTAACATGCTCTAAACGTTTTCCTCTAAACCTGAATTAATGAGGTGGTTATTGTCTGAAAGCACGGCTAATCAAACAAGGACACCTGCCGGTTGGTCCACCACAGAGATGTTTGCGTATTAAATCTCTACGTATGCTTTTATCTCTAGTTACCTAACTCATAAAGTCCCCGCCGGTAGCTGCGAGACATCTGATATTTTCCAACAGGCGCTGCGGGAGCCAGGAAAGAGTGACAAATCATCTCTCGTGTCTGCGGACGTCCCATCTATTTCCACCCATCGTGCAGGAGATGCTGTAGATCAAACAGTGCCAGGCTCCTCGGAGGCTCTCATCTCCGAACATGTTGTCGTTTGTTGTTCAGAAGGAGGCGCCGTGCAGAGATCTATTTTTCTTCTTTAATGGACTCTGCTACCTTTCGCTTCGTCCCAATTTATTACCACAAAAACTTTATTAATAAAGCACTTTAAAGTTCTTCACACAAGGAAACAACTAAGTGAGTAAAAGCAGTTCCCGTTCATAAGAAAATAAAACAACAAAACAAGCGAGAAGTAAAATCAGAGGCGTGTTTTCAGAACAGATTTAAAGGAGGTCACCGAATCTGCAGATCCGATTTCCTCAGCCGGCTCGTTCACTAGTTTTGGGGCTCTGATTACAAATGCAACTTCCGCAATGCGATTTGTTCTCTGAATATACTTTAATAACTGTAAAAGGAGTTGTAGGACACAAACGCCATGTGGGGATATCGCATGTAGCATTAAAAATACACTGAGTATTTCCAGCCACGATATTCAGTAGTTACCTCGATTGTTGAGGTAGTTTAAAAACACATTAGCTCGATGAGTTTGCCCCCCTCACTCCTGATAAATTAGGACCTCTAATCTGTAAGAGGATTAACCACCTACACTGTTTACACGTGCACGCATGCACACGGCCCCGCCCCCCACTGTTACACCCACACACACACACACACACACTGTCACACCCGTGCAGGCATGCAGCGTTTTCACATCACCTACTCTAAAGTGGCTCCTCCCGTAACCCAGTGGAGCTGCGCTGGCTGATGCGCAGCACGAGGTGCTGACCTGGTTTTTGTAAATCGAAGGCTTACTGTTGTCTTGAATCACAAACATTTGGAACGGTTAGCGGTGCTGTTAAAGAGAGCGGCTGTAATCAAACCAGTAGTTGTGTAACTCAACTCTGGGAGCGCCTGCAGAGAATCTTCGTGTTATAATCAGAGCCCGTGAAACAAACAATGGCCGCCGTTTATGACTACGTTCCAAAATCAATCGTAACAGTAAAACCAAACAGCTGCTGTTTTAGAAGCCAAGAAAGTAGAGTGAAGCGGATTAGGGAGCGACAGACAGGTACATGTTCCCCCCCGGAAGACAAATGAAGGTTTTGGATTAGTTGCTTCGTCACCGTTTGATATCGGCAGCACAGCAGCGTCTGAGGCGACGCGGGATGATGGCGGACTTTTATTGTCTGAGATCGAAGCAGTGAGTTTCCAAAGGTAAACAAGCAAACTGCAGGTCTCATGGTGAAGGACAACAGGAGCTACTAGTGATTCATCACTTGTCTCGCACCTCCACTTGAACCAGGAGTGGGATTCGGTCGTATGCAGGAGGAGATGAAGTAGATTATTGTGCATTGCAACGACGTCCACAGGGAGCAGTGGGGATCTATTTTCTGCAGTTTGTTCTATAGACTGTATCTGTTTGGTGCCAGCGAGCTGCCGTGTCTGAGATCTTGTCACAATTGTGCCAGCAAGGACTCTCCGTCTTTCTGTTTCTGGGTCTCAGTCTGTCCCACTTTGGAACGAGCGACGTCAACAGGTTTATGAGCGTCATTAATTAATGATAGATCGAAAGACTAAAACATGTCGTCTCCACAGCGGATGTGATCAAACCGGACGGAGATTCTGTTCCTCTTTAAATAACCAAAAGTTGGGATGATGGTCGTCAAACATTCTTTCAGCACCACATCAAGTGGACGTTCAAACAAACTGGAGGTCAGCAAGGAGGAGGTGTCTCCTCTTCCTCTATCGCATTGTTTGTCTTTCGTCCGGGACTACAAGCTACTAACATCCCTCGTCTCACTGCCTTTAAGATGCATTTTAATGACATGGTAAAGAACTTCCATCAATGTAGTTCAACTGATTTAAAGCAGTCAGTCGTCCCCTGTGGAAGATGTGTCACCTTTGTTTTATATAATCGTCACATTCTGATGTAACGAGTCTGTTTGCTTCTTACATGCAGGTAAACATGAAATAACAGATTCTGTTTTTATTGCAGATTGAGGACTTCCACAGAGGCGTCCACCTTCCACAGAGGCGTCCACCTTCCACAGAGGCGTCCACCTTCCACAGAGGCGTCCACCCCAGGGAACTGGTTTCAGATGGTGTCTTAGAGTATAAAATTCCATCTAGCACCATTTGAAATCGGTGTTCTTGAGCGGGAACGGGCTTCGAGGGTGATGACAGCGAACAATCCTCCCTCCATGTGGACCCAAAGATTATTTTCTTGATAAGTCGGAGAGATCGGAGAAACTTATAAATTCCTGGCGTCACATCTTCAGATTGTCCAAAACCTGAAGTTAATAAACGGTAATGATAATGTTAAACCTGCTCTTGTTTGCTCAAATAATTTTCCAGTTGATCCATTAATTGACTGATGTCAATTAGGAGATTTAAGTCAATTAACTTACATTTAATTCAATTAACTTGTAGTTATACAGCCCAGAATGACACCTTACGATGCTTCAATGGGCTTTACAATCTGCGGTGCGACGCCCTCGGTCATTAGACCCCCGATTAGCGGAAGAAGAACTCCCCCAGAACAACTTGTAGCAGTCTGCTGCGTCCAGTCTGCTCGTCCAGTCTAGCAGCCGCCGCTCTCACCAAGGCTGACCGTTTTCCTCTGGTGTTCAGAGTTTCCATCAGGTCTAGCACCATTTGAAATCGGTTACAATGAGGAGGGACTATCGACACAGAGTTCACCCCAGCAGCTCCATGAGGAAGTTCCTTTAACGTACCAGAAGGTGGCGGCCTCGAGCTGCCAGTCATCCTGGTCTGCCAAGTTCTTCTGGAACCGGTGAAGCGTTCCTGGTTGACCCTGACCAGGTACAAGACAAACAAACTCTGGAACAAAGCACAACTCTACTCCGTGAAGGTCTGTTTTCTTTATGAATTACTTCCTTTTAATTAACAGCTCTGCTAAAGTTAAGATTGAGTTTCTTCTTTAAATGTATAAATATACATATGAAATATATTACAATTAAATGAAAATGTATGACTGTCTTATGAATAAAGACGAGTTCCCTCCAGACTGAGCAGGGTTTTATTCAGTTATGTGATTCGTATGATAAGCAGGTTCTTTGTGGAACGCGTATGATTGATCATGAGGTTTAAAATGTTTCTTTCTGTCAACAAAGCCGCCTCAGTCAGAGACACAGAAGTCTCACAT
The DNA here is from genome assembly GCA_901007825.1 of Macroramphosus scolopax. Classification (NCBI taxonomy): domain Eukaryota; kingdom Metazoa; phylum Chordata; class Actinopteri; order Syngnathiformes; family Centriscidae; genus Macroramphosus; species Macroramphosus scolopax. The sequence goes on along the minus strand of CAAKHC010019410.1, from coordinate 26,375 downwards.
CTATCAAGTTGTCCGATCCAAATCTAATTACATCACGTCACGTCTCTGACATCCAACGTGTCGGGCAATTCTCCTGAGTTTTCGAGCATCGGCTTTAATTAAATCACGGCCTGTAATCCGGTACTGCTCGGCTGCCTGATGTTCTCATGCTACATTACAGGCAGAAAAAAGGAGGGAGAATAAGTGCTAATATTAGCCGACGAGATGGAGGCTGCCAAACGCCGTCACCCTCCGTGTGGCTCCTGGCTGGAATTCGCATTAACACATTTGTCCTTTTGAATAAACGAGGGGAAATTTTCCTGATTAAAATTCATGAATAATTAACCCAGACTGTCAAGGTGAAAAGGTTGTTAACATGAGCGGTGCTTCAGACTGTGATCACCTGAATGACACGTAACTCGGCCGTTAAATGATCATTACCGGCTTCACGCCGTCTCACCCTGTCATTCATCCATTTAATGACATTTTTAAAGCAGTCTAGAACCTTGACAGAGATTAACAGGACAGGATCAATGTTCACAGTTGTTTTAAGGCCGATTGCAGTGTCACCAACCAGAACAGCAGTTCTTTCTCCAGTGAGGTGTCACCCTGGGAAATATTGTTTTCACCAAGAGAAAAACACTTTTATAAAAAAAAAGCTTCAGCAACAACCGTCTAACCGAAAGACCCTTAATTGAAAATCCATCATTAAATTCAAACGATGAAGCGACTGCAGAGGTCAAACACACAAATATTTGCATCAGATTTAATAATGAATATAAAATATTGTTTATCAAATGTATAAATACATTTTGATTTAACTTATTGAATTATAATTATTTTTTTTAATTATCCAAGAATAATGAAAAAAGGTTTCTGTCAAAATTAACATTTGGAAATATTCCCCTGCAGTACTCCATATTCACCACTGGGGGAGCACATTTCCCCATTTGAGAAACACTGAACTAAAGTTGTTTTTCTTTGGTGGTTTTGTGATCACGTTCAGCTGATTTCTGTCTTTCTCAGATGAATCTGACCTGATAAACACAGACTGTGTTTGTACTAATGACTGCAGGGACGGAGGCGCTCGACTTTGTGTCAGCTGAACCGGACCAAACACTAACAAACAAGTCATCACAAAGGCATCGCATCATAAAAAGCACGAATTAAACCATATAAATTCATGGAACATCCTTTCACCACATCGGCAACAAGGCCTTTGATCTTATCAACGAGGCGAATATCGTCTGCTGCTGATAAACAGCCGCTAAATCATCTCTACTAATTCATCTTCACAAGATGAGCAGTGATCGTTACTAAGTGTTCTCATGCTCCTATTTCACTTTTTATTTTGAGGCTTTAGCCAAAGTGCTGTTTAAGGAAAGTATTCCAGTCTCCCACCCAGAGAATATCAGTTGACACTCTTGAACCTTCAGTTTTAGTGTCTCCGAATCCTCCTCCAGCACTCGGATGTTTTACGAGAGGGAAACATTGTGCAGACGATGTTAGCAGCTCCTGCAGGCGCTGCCAAACACCGGTGCTTTGTAGCGACTCCTTGCCGCCCACGAACCTTCTCAAACAGTCTGAAGCGTCGTGGGAGTCAAACCTTAAAAATACCGACAGGCCTTTAAACGCAGGCAAGTCTCCAGACTCAGCATGACGTCATTCTCACCACTGGTGTCTGCGAGCAGCCAACTTGGCCAACAGCTCGGGGTTTATTCACTGCAGGGTTGGTTGCCATGTCAACAGCAAACATACCCAGTAGTGAACTCCTTAGATTTCCTTTCACCTCAGCAAATGTGAGTCATAGGGAGTGTCTCCGTTCTGGATGACCCGACAATCAATCTTATCATTGCTCTGGCTTGTCTGTTCACTGTGTGATCTTTGGTTACGCCAGGCCGCGTTCAGACTTTCCCCTTTACCGAAGAAGACGGAAAAAAAAGGGCTGACGAAGAACGTGCCGGTCACAGAGATGATTAAAGGATGAGCACACTGTTTTCCAACCTTGCCCAAACCGTATATCTTCCTATGTGTTTGAGTCGGTCCACTCCGGAGGAAGACTGCTGCAGTAACCGACAACCTCTACAAGTGTTTGTTCTTGCCGCCGACAGGCTCAGAGTCTTATCATCAGCGTCGGACATCATCAGAGAAAGAAACTTCTGTTTACGTCTCGCTCGTAACATCCATTTCATCCATTACACACAACCAGTAATTCGCGGCGGCTAAATGTAAGCTAATGTAAACAAACTGTATGATGGCTCAGTTTCACACATTAACATTACTGAAATTATAACAAGCAGAAGTTAGCAGCTAACTTTAGCTTGTTGATGTCAGTGAAGGTTAAAAACAGCTGATGATCAACCCTCCTCATTCTGCTTATATTACAGACTATATGTGTGTGATGTACAATATTAAACTGCTCAAGTCAAACTGATCTTCCATAACGTTGAAGGCACTTCTATCTAAAGAGCGTTTAAACATTTACTTTGAGCTCACTTCCCCAACGATGGAGGGTAAACATCTGGTGCTGGTCTAACGATGAGGCCCTCAGTGGGAACCATTTATGTCCTGCTCGTCTTTTAGATTTAAATATAAATCCATCCGCTCCGCTCATGTGAACGACCTGAAGAGGAGTCAGAGAGGAGTTTCAAGAATATTAGCAGTGAATGTTTTTCTCTCTCCCCACCACAGCAAAGTCTGTGGTGCCAGAACCGCTCCTCCACCCGCACCACATGACGTGAAGCCGTGGCAGTGACTCAGTGAACATACATGAATCACAAAGCACCGGTTGCCCCGGTCGCCCCCCCCCACCCCCCTTCCCTCCCTTCGTGTTAGAAACTTGGACCATCTGCGGGTGATGGAATGACTTTTTGTTCTACCTTGTTTAGAAATGCATCCTTCTATGGTGAGATAATCCGCTATCTATCCATGAGAGACCATGTGGCCGGGACACGATGGACGGGAAGGCCTGAAACCGGCGGTGAGGTGGATCCACTTCAAGTTAGGACTTTCTTTATGAAGTGAAAGTATGTTAAAACTGTTAGATTGGTCACTTTCTTATAGACAGCCGGTGGCGTCGCCCCCTGCCGGCCAGGATAAAGGATGCAGGTTTAAGGCGTCTCATCTTTCAGTCGTCCATCCTTTTAAACAGTCTATGGGTGGACTGCAGTCAGAGAAGTAAACAGGAAAGATAACTATTTGGGAAACCTTGACTACAGGATTTGAACTATTCAAAGACGTTTTGCATCTGATGATTCCAAATCTCCTGTAAGAAGTAGAATGTCTGAATATTCAGTTTTATAAATGATTCCTCTAGTTTTATCCATAAATGAGGATTATTTTCTCATGAAGAGAAGACGAGACAACACAAAGGGGATCAGAATTGTTAAAGACAGATTGTTAAATGTTGTTTTATACATTGAAATATTCCTGCAGTGCTGCTGGTCTCTGTCAGATCAACCCGAAGTTAACCTGCAGCAGTGGATCTACCTGTCACACTCCAATTAACAACTATTGTATTTCTGTTCTGGACCTTGAGGTTTTGGACTCCTTTGTGTTTCTGTTTCGTCCCCCGTGTGTCATCCTCCTGGTTTCCCCCCGTGTTTGGTATCAAACCCTGTTTTTTCCTAAGTTCCTTTGTTCCTCTCTTGTGTGTTTCCAGTCTGCTTCCTACCTTAGAAGTTTCCCTCCTTCTGATGTCTCACCTTTTTCCTGTTTGTTAATCAGTCTCTCTGCCCCGCCCCCTCCATTCATCAGCCAATCAGCTCCTCGCCTGCCTCATGTTCTTCATTGTCTAAATAAATCAGTTGTATTTCAGTCTGTATTTTGTCTTGTTTGTCTTTTGTTTTCGGTGTTGCCTGTCTGAAGTCTTTGCACCTTTGCATGTGAGGTTTGTTAGAATATCTTACCAGCTTCATCCTGTTCCTGTTTCCCATTATTTAGAATAAAATAGAATTCCTTAGAGAAACTGTGTCCTTCACTTGGGTCCTCCTACCTCCGAACAACTCAACCCGTCTTACTGTATAATAGGTGACTGTAACGATGGTGGGGGGGGGACACATTTCTCTGAATACATGAACAACTGCCCACCTTGTTATCTTTGAATATCTGTTGTGTAAGCACAAATTGAATTCCCCTCTAGGAGGATGGTGAACATGTCACCACCATTTCCTGTCCTCACAAACAGGATGGAGACTCGTGGAGGAGGAAACTCAGCAGGTGCTGAGTTACATACGGCAGATAAATATTAGATAGAGAAATACTGTATTGATCCCGAGGGAAATTAAAGAATATACAGTTTCATTTTCAATTGAACAAGTTCAAAAGTTATACAACACACGTGGTCTAAGGAAACCCCTCCTGAAGGGGGTTTACATGTGGAAACACACCTGAAATGTTGGGTTGAGTTTCCTGACGATGATGATACGACATGAGTCAGGGTGGGTGCGTCGATCAAGGTTTCACCACTTCACTTCCTGTGCTGTGGTCACGTCTGACAGAGGTTCGTTTGAGGCCACACGAGAGAACCAGGAGAGCCGGTCATGCAGGCTGGGATATAAAAATAGGGCACTAACTGGATTACACATTGTGATGGATCACACCGGAC
>CAAKHC010019409.1:21852-32779 GCA_901007825.1 Macroramphosus scolopax | reverse complement strand
CACAAAAGCAACGCTGGGTGACGTTCACACATGTTGTAAAATCTGTCAAGTACATGAAGGGAAAACAACAAAGCCATCAACATGTTTTCGCTGAAGGCAGCAAGCAACGATTTATGCTACATATCGTATCATATTACTAATGTGAGAATGAGCAAGAAGGTCATATACGACAGAGATGGAGAATAACATCACATTAAATGAAGACAGATATATAATGTAGATCTGCATTACTGCAGTGGATTACATGTTTTCTTTATAAAGGGTTTATAACTTGTCAATAATACATTTATGATCACATAATTCATTATTTACTAATGCTTGGAGATCAGTTACATAAAATTAAGAACATTTCTTTAGATCAGGCTCTCTGGCTGCTGTTCGTTCTCCTATAACATGAAACTAGTTCTGTCAAGTTGTCACAAACTAGCTTTGTTTATTTCTTGAATCCAGCAGGTCTGTTTTGGGTTCAAAAGGACTAAAACCTCCACTCAGATATCTTGTTGTCATGCAAACCTGCTCCCGTCCCAGGTCCCTAATAGTGACTCTCTCTGATGGCCCTACCATCTGAGCACACTGAGGTCCTAGTACCATGGCAGAGGAGGAGGAAGAGCACATTGGCTTGGCCAGTGTGCATCCTCCAAGAGACGATCTGGTTCCTCTGCCGGGCCGAGTGTCCGAGGAGGCAGCTGCACGAAAGGGCCCGGAAATGTGCCAAGAACCAGATACACTCAATGGCAACCACCCATCAGAGTGTTCATGGACGTCCTCAAAGTCTCCCAATGGAAGATGGTTGGAGAGGATGTGCAGCCCGTCCTCAGGCCAGAGCCTTCAGCAGTTCGGCCATTGATGGAGAATGGAAGAAGACAGTAACACGTACGAAGCAGCAGAACGGGTCTCAATGCAGCTCTGGCTTAAAAGAACAAAGTAATGTTCATTAATGCTCAAGTTTGGATGTTAAATAGAGTTTGGGGGGATTTTCTTTCAATCCACAATTCCATTTTGAAATAAGTTTTTCAGTTAAATGTATTGTGTTATATAATTTAGTGGAATAGTTACAAAATGTATCTGCAATGTTTAGAGGGAACTTTAGGACGGAAGGTTACTAAAAGAGGAGATTTATTCTTGAATTCAGCAGGTTGTTTACAGGCCAGAGCATCAGAATGAAACAGATGTAAATAAGGGTCACAGGATCCATCGATAGTTCATTTGTGTGTTTAACAAACCCGAATATTTGACATATTCAGGTAGGATATCGCACGTCTTGTGTGCTCAACAGTTTGAATTATATTTGAAGAAGTTTCACAAGTATAAACATGTTTTTCAAGGAAAATGCTTGGTGCCACTTTTCACTTTCAGATGAGAAATACTGCAGACAAGGTTGTTTTCTTCTTGACTAAAACACAGAGCGGTTCTGAAACACAGGCCCATAAAGGAGAAGAATCCATTTGGTGTGTGTTCATAGTCGCTGTCAGACTGTGACCAGATGGCAGAGATGCTACTTTGGACAAACTCCAGCGCCACTTCTGTTCTCAGAGGAGGTTTATCTCTGAAACGTAACCTTGAATCTGCCAAAGAATTTCCTCAATATCTGCATATGCTCACAAAAAGTTGCTGCTGTCTTTGTTGTTGTGCTTTCAGGATCAGATTCTCTCAAGTGAATGTCATTCACCTCCAGTGATCAGCTTCAATACTAACCATCCAGTTACCACAGGGCCTGTGTGGACCTGGAGGGAGGTCCCGGAAGCTGCACTGAGCACATGAAGCAGAAAACGCACTTCTAAAAAGAAAGGAGGAATAAATACAGCCGGAGATGCTGACTTTCAGACAGCAACATCTTTTATCAGTTTCTTCCTAAACTTATTTGATTTGTTATCTCACAAGTGGTTCTATACCAACATTATTACATCCTCCATGCCAGTTTTACACTCAAACAGAATTTCATTGCTGCAATAAGAGCTAAAAAAAAAACAAGTAAAATGAAGGTTGTTTGGGGTGACTTCGTATTTTGATGATGCCAAGCACTCTAAGTGACGTTATGACAGAGCTTCATGCCTGTCCTACAGAGTCCTTGATTAAAGGTGCTGGAGAAGGCTGTGATCCAGCATTAACCCCCCCGAATTAGACAGGAGCAGAGACAGAAGGATGATTGTCACATGCAGCCATGTTTATCATTCAAACGGCCTTCCTGGGAGAACTGTTCAACCCTCGGCTGGCCAAATGTTTGGCTCTATTATGGAAGCATTTGGTTTCCAGAAATATTGAAATGAAGTAATGTGACATGCTTCCACCATGAAAGATGTCCTGCAATACAGAACACTGACTGAGGTTGAGGGGATCCTGTGACTACAGAGTGTGATCAAGTCCTGCAGGTGGTTACTGCAGACCACAATGATTAAATTGTCCTGCCTCATATCCCTTGTGACTTAAGAATATTTTCATCCAACCTGAACAAGAAAATATGCTATTTAATCATATGACGTGCATACATGGCAAGAAAAGTGTGAGTAGGAGAGGAGGGAGATATAACAAACCAACACTGACTTAGCAGGAAATGCTACGGTCTGTGTATCATCCATACAATCTAATATGTGTCATTATTTTAATAACACTTCCAACATGGTTTCCATTCTGAATTAAATGCCGTAACAAATACAAAGGCTACAGAAGTACAATAGTAAATAAACAGAGAACATTATTAAAGTATCATTATTCTTACAACGAGAACTTAAATACTAAATTAATATACACTGACAAAATAAAGTAACTGTAGGTTTTAAGTTCACTCTTTACAAACATTTACCGAATCTTCAAATAAGCTTTGATTGTACAGTTGTTTGTTGTTTTAGTTCTTTCAGTCTTATTACATGAGAGTCAGTAATATTGTGCTTTTTGTTGTTTTTCTACTCTGTGAGAATTAAAGTTTTTTTTATCAGCAGCAGTCTCACTTTGTTCCAGTGACGCCAAAGTTCAGTCAGTGCACTGTGACATCACAGTGACATCACAGTGATGACATCACTGTGATGTCACAGGTACAACAAAACCCACTTCTAACAGACTTGTGACCAGACGACAGTGAAACACGTGAAACAGATGATACTGAGTGTTTGTTTAAAGGGCTCCAGAACAGTTACTGAATAAGACTGAATTACTGTATAATCAGTTCAGACTTTTAGATAAGCCAGTTTTCAATTGTTTAAATTTACACTGAGAAAAATGAGGTATTCTGGTTGATTGGACTGTTGGGAGGAGTTAGCGAGTGTCCCACATGCACATGTTAATTAATCCAAGGAGACACACTGTCACTCTACTCTGCAGCCTATGAGGAAGTCTGGAACACTTTGATTCTGTCCAACTCAGGGCAGAGGGCTCTCTGTGAAGGTCCCTGATTGGAGTCCTGATCTGTTTCTGAGAGGGTTTCATAGACCCGGCCCAGACTAATACAGATCAGCCTTTCCCAGGCCAGACTGACCAGTTGGCCCATCAAATATCTGCCTGTATTTCTCTTGCTTGTGCTGCGATGTGGAGGGTATAATGGAGGCTGAAACAGCTCTTTCCCTTTGTCTTTGCCATGATCAAACAGCCATCCATGCAGGAGGCAGCTAATGATTAGCATAATCACTCAGTCCCCAGAGCACTTAATCACCTCCAGTGGCAGTTTATGATGCAGAAGGGCAGGCGTGATGGAGAGAGCTTTTTGTGCACATAATTGGCTGTAAATGTTGTATGCAGTATATTTTTCCATTTTGCGGTGGGCATATAACTGCATATATGCAGCCTGTGAAGTGTAAATTCATGAGAACAGAAGGAATCCTGTCCTGCTGTTTTTCGAGAAAGCTGAGTATTCTCCAAACAGGTGTCGAGGCAGATAGCTCATCCCAGAGGTAACAAGACACACATTTGGGTTTCATAGCAATCAGATACTAACCAAGAATGCAAATGTTTAGAGAGCTCTGAAGTGCCTGTTTGAATGGGTGAGCAGCACATGTGTTGTTTGCTATTGCACATACACGCCTGCATATTCACCAAGAGACGGTAGTCAAAGCAAAACTAGTGGACATAATGAAACGCTCGGACCACATCTGCTCTAACAACAGTAGAATGATGAGGAGATGTCAGCTTGTATCCACATTCCAATATAATTAGTGTTAATGTCGAGCTAATGTCCCTGAAATATATCATGCTTTTTCCTTCTTTGACATTTTCTGAGCTGCGTTTGAGACCGAATGTATTTCTGAGGACGCCCTGAAGAACGATTTCCTCAGAATAGAGCAATGTGTGTTTTGTCTCGGTCCCCATGGAGACATTTATTTAACAAACCGTCAACCACTCTGTCGCAAAAACACTTGCATCCTCTGTGTCTCCGAGGACCCTCCCCAGGAGAGCTGCCCTCTCCTCTGTCTGTCCCAGAATAAAAAGGGATCCAGGGATTTGCTACAGAACGCGATGCTGGATCTCCTCCTCTTACATCCTCAGGTTATGCACACTGCGGAGGTGCAAATTAAATATAGCAAAGAAAAATAACAAACAAACCTCTATCAGCATATCTGAGAACTCTCGGTCCTTCTGGGGGGAGGACAAACGTGTCTTTCACGTTAACCATCACCTCAGATATGAGAGAGCGCCGGGCTGCTGGTCACCTGCCGCTTGTCAACACCGACTCAAAGACCGTCTCACACCTCCTGCGAGCTGCTCAGACCCACCGAGTCCGTTGAACAACTCATCTTCACTTCCGACGTAAAAGCTTTTGGCTGCTTCTTTGTGTGAAACAGTCACCCTGAGAGTTTATAAATGACACAGACAACTTAAGACCACATTCCAAATAAGTGATGACATGTCCAATCTGCAGTCTGGCAGCTGACAGGGAGAGTTTGTCTCATTACATGGAGATGAATGAGCACCTCAGCTTATATGCTGATGGAAGTCAGATAGTTGTTTTGTATTTCTTTATAATGAACAACATGTCCGCCTGCATCCTCACATGAAGTCACTGGACTGTCAAATATCACAGTCAGTTTTCAACAGTTTTGGGCCGATTCTGTGCGTCTCCCTCTGGTGCCGGCTGACATCCGTCCAGCAGAGGTGGTCCAGATGTGGAGGTGGTATCCCAATGATGTTGGCATTACTCAGCCAAGCTTTACTACGTAGTTTATTGTCCATAACTGTGCCAGTAGCCTTTGTCCACATTGCTAACTGACTGTAAATATATGACTTTAATTTGACATCAGTTGGTAGCAGATGTCCCTGAGTTACTGGACGTCTGTATTGTTGTGATGGGGCGGAGCTTAGCGAGCACCGTGCTGACAAGCTGATTACCAGTTTACAGTATTAGGATGTTAGTTTAATACGAAATAATGAATCCTAATAATAAATCATTGATTGTTTAGGTTGTTAATTCTGTGATTTAATATAGTATATACAGATATATAGTATATAGTATATACAGATGTATAGTATATAGTATATACAGATATATAGTATATAGTATATACAGATGTATAGTATATAGTATATACAGATATATAGTATATAGTATATACAGATATATAGTATATTGTATATACAGATGTATAGTATATAGTATATATATAACATATAGTATATACAGATATATAGTATATAGTATATACAGATATATAGTATATACAGATATATAGTATATAGTATATACAGATATATAGTATATAGTATATACAGATATATAGTATATAGTATATACAGATATATAGTATATAGTATATACAGATAGATAGTATATAGTATATACAGATAGATAGTATATACAGATATATAGTATATAGTATATACAGAACAGTTATAGTTTATACACGTTCACTTCTTGCCTTTGTTTGTTAAATGTAATCATTCTGTTCATTCCCAGAGGTCGTAGAATTGATGTCCATGTTGAAAGATTAAACTTCCCTGTAACACCTCCACAGGTGAGAGTGAATCACTGCAGCACACTGCAGAGCTGCAGAGGGAAACTCATATCGGATGCTTTTATCCGTGACCTCATTCTTTCAGTCACTCAGCTCGTGACCATCGGTCAGGGTTGGAATGTTCAGCAAGCTTCATGCTAAGGATGTTAGCTTTGTATCTTACTGAAGAGGTCGACAAGTTGTAGTAGTAATAAAAGATCATATCAGATTACTCTGCAGTGTGCCAGCACTGGCTTAGCGGTTCTTCTGTTTCCATGCAGTGAAATCAACAACTGAACCTTCTGACCAACAAGGTGGCAACAACCATTATTGAAGATTAAATTAGATCACTGTAAATCTCCTGTCGTCATAATGTTACATGAAGAGTGAGAAACACAATCTTTCCCTCACCCGTTCTTGTTGGGCTGAAACCTAAACAAACATTGATGGTGTCATTCCAACGTCCATGACGGCTGGTGCTGATACAGCCGCTCTTACACAGTTCATGTGGATCATTGTAGAGAATGCAACCGTGTGCATGAGAAACTCTTGGTTGTAAACCTTAATGGAACACCGTCTCCCACAGCAACACCAGGTGATGGTCCAACCACCCCCCTCATGTGTTTCCATACTTGGAGTTCCCTGCATTATATTGATGTCAGAAGCCAAGAGTGTCGTATTGACTCTGATGCTCCCATGAGAGATACTGAACGCCCGCAGCGTCTCAGATTGCCAAGAGGGGCCTTGTGTGTCGGTGCGTGACGCAGAGGGAGTTTAACACAGTCAGTGTGTATCTCAACCTGAAGCACCTTAAACCTTCATCATTTGTTTTTGGACCTGACCCATAATGTTGATCCATTAAAGAGTATAACTGGACAGTGTTTGTGTTTACAGTGTGGACTTGCATACAGACACTGTTCCCCCCCAGAAGGCCGCCGGCCTCTTCAACATTTCCTTTGCAGACTCTTTTTCTTCCTCTCTGAGTCAATTAAAACCATAGCTGCCACACACGTCCTGATCAATGCCAGCTACTGCCTGATTAAACCACACAGTGTTTCCTTTTTAGCTCGTGAGCCTGTATCCTGGCGGGGGGGCATCTTCACCAGCTGCGACTCCAACCCTCAGTGGTAGCCAGGGGGTGGTAGAACTGTCAATACGGTTCTTGAACACTAGCAGCTCTGTTCGCTTGGAAAACACATCGTGACACTTGTGATCATAACAGCTGAAGGAAACAGGATTCGGTACGTCCTGTGCAGAACCCGATTATTCATCCTGCTGTTGTCTTTTAACAAGGACTTCCAGCTAATCTAATAATTGACATGGACATGTAGAATCTGTTGTTTTTAAACCAAACATATGTTTTATATGATACATATTGACAACAGCATGTTGACGTCAACTAGCACGGCTTTCTCACTCCCCTTGTGTCTATTACCGACACGTGTGATATGTGTGACAGTGATAGTGACTCTATACTTCTGATAGTTATAATGAGGTTTGAGAACACTGATACACCTAGAAGACCTACTCAGAAACCTTCTGGAAGAATATTCCGTAGTTAACTTAGAGACGTCCTGAACAAAACAAGGAGGGGACTTTTGCTACTGATGACAACGTGCTTTAATAGCCAGCTGACTGAATATATCTGATTTAAAGAATCATCATGGGCGAACAAAATGTTGCTCAGGACGTAGAGCGGCCTCGTAATCAGACAGTTAACAAAGACCCGACGGAGCCGGACAGCGTTGACGAGTGGTGGACTTTGCCGGGATCGTCGGCTGCATGAGTCTCCTGTCACATCTCCTCCTCCTCCTCCTCTTCCTCCTCCTGCTCTTCCTCCTCCTCCTCCTCCTCCTCCTCCTGCTCTCCTCCTCCTCCTCCTCTTCCTCCGCCTGTGTTCCTGCGGACACGAGCTACATCAGACCTGCATCATTGAACTGGGTATTTAAATTAAACCAGGTTATTGCCGGCTACTTTACTTTCCTTCTGTTTGAATGTTTTATGTGAAGCATTTGACATGTTGAGATTTGAAAAGAAGAATTTAAACACTGAACTATTTTCTAAGTAAATATTTTATACTTTTTGTTATAAAACAGTTAATGACTACTTTGATATTTTAAGTTAATTAAGAGAAGTAGTATTTTCTGTTTAAAAGAGGAAGAGTGTTTAAAGGGTAGAATTAATGCTGTAATAGAGATTTAAAAGAAAGAGTAGTGCATGTAATAAGTTAGTAATTACACACTGACAAGTTTAGTAGTGAAACTTATTTGGTGGTTTGGATAGAAGTTATAAAGAACTCAGGAAGCCACAGCTCACTGCAGCCAAACACACCAGAGAGGCGCTACAACACCTCATACAGTAGAATGTACTGTTGAACATTGTACTGTTTCAGCTTTAATAAACAATATGTGCTGCATGTTCTTCTTCTTCTTATGATACATATTATTATTATTATTATTATTATTATTATTGAGGAAATATCAGATCCACAATATGGTGGTGGTCTTTTTTAATCAGTCCAACTTGTTCCTGCTGTGTTTGTACGTCCTTATAACAGAGACCTTAAACTACCAACACGGTTTAATATTTGTTAAACTTCCCCAGAGCCAACAGAAGATCTTTTCTAGTAGTTCCCCATCGGCCTGCTGGGAGTCATTTGCAGTGTAGAGTTTGTTTGTTTGTTTGTAGCTTATTGGATTGTTGGTAACTCCTCATTAAAATCTTCTCCAGACCTTGGAACACTGTTTTTTTTCCTCTCTGATTCTAAAGTGACTCAGAGTCTGACACCAACATGTGAACCCCCCCCCCCAGTTAAACCTGATAAAAGACAGAAACATGATGCCTTTGTTTGAGGTGAATCGTGCCTTACATTCATTTATTGACATCAGTCCTCAACACAGAACTAAAACAGGGAAACAATAATAATCAGTTTAAACAGCAGCCAGATTCAGTCAATATTGTAACAGGAAGTTTGAAATCTACTGAAACCGATTCAACGTCTTACACAGTTATTTCTGCTCTTCTGTAGTTTGTATATTTCAGCTATTAACTGCTTTACTATCTGTAGACGTTCAGCCTTTATAAAAGCCATTTAATTAAATGCTACAAAACATTGAGCCCAGACAAACCTAGTGACCTTTGAAGTAACGTCCCTATTTGCTTCCTCTCTGAATCTCTGCATGATAGGATCTGATTGTTCTTCTCTTAACATTTAATGAGGGTCCAGGGTGAAGAGGAGGCTGCTCTTCATACAGTAGGCAGATCTGAAGATGCACAAGTCTAATATTAGAAGTTTGACATCATTTACTATCTTCCTGATGTCTCCTTCTACGTTTGAAATGATTCTCCATCGTCAGGAGGAGACGTGTTTTCAAACATTTCCATTAGTTTCAAAACTTGGAATTTGAATAGAATTTCATCCAACACTGATTAACACCGTCTTCGGATGCTTTACAGGGCAGAGCCGGAGATCTCCCTCAAGCTTTCAGACTCTCACACCGGCAGATGGTGGCAGAAAGGGGAGGCTGATAAAACCATGACTCTATATTTACTGTGTCAGCTTAGGGAGAGGGAGAGGAGGATGATTCCTGGAGAGCTGGAGAAGAATCAGGACGGAGAGTCGAGTGGTTCGCAGACAGAAACCAGAATAAAGATCTGGAGACCTTTCCAACCATGACACAGTTTGGAATGTTACATCAATGGCAAAGAAAATAGTCGGACCTAAACTCAACCTGTCAGTACTTTGTGGAGAACAACTCAGGAGAAGCAGCATCACATTCCTCCGCTGATCAAAAAATGCAAGTATTTAAGACAAAGTGTGATTTATTGTTGTTCAGATGATAAAACATCACAACGGTTTAGAGGAATGTGGGTAACTTGCTTTTTTCATGCAGATCATATTTGTTAAAATATCCCGAATGAATACAACGGTTGGAAATGCTGCCAGCAAACTTTAAGGAGGTGGATTGGACAAACAAACACCAGACTTTGAATAATGTTCTACACTCGCCTCTAACCACAGATTCAGACTGCTGTTAACAGACGTGTCAGTCAGGAACAACTATTGGTTTTACTTTGAACTGCAGGCCCAGACTTCTTCTGACTTTTGAACTGCTGTTGCCATTTTAGTTCAAGTTCTATTTCCAGGTTGTATTTATAGGTCAGTATTGTGATTTACTGCAACAACCCTCATCGACATGTGACATTAGTTTGGATAAAGCTATGTTTGCTTGGATGGATGGATGGATGGACGGATGGATGGATGGACGGATGGATGGATGGATGGATGGATGGATGGATGGATGGATAAGATATGGGCCTACAGAAGTTAAATCCTCTACAGGCCTCATTGGTCCATGCGGTCCCTAGTAGATGTCTAATTGGTTCAGACATGGTCCCATTCAAATGTCTCAGGCCTGTGCAGACAAACTACGAGTCCTCCGATGCAGCTCCATCATGTTTAATGTTGCTACCAGCAACATGTTTTACCTCTCTAAAGGAAACAGGAGACTTTTTGTTTCTTTCTTTCACTCGGCTAAATTATGGATCCACACTTGAACATATTCAAGCTCAATATGTCACAATGAGTCCAAGTTGAACGAGGACCAACATGAACAGACTAAATAAACTCTGTTATCTTGTTATATTTAAATGTATCACTGCTACGAAGTGCATTATTTAGATTTTGAAAAAGATGTCTTGTCGTGCATAATGTTCTGTTTTTAGTTTAACATAAGAGGCTAATACATCATGAAATCAATGAGTTTATTTCAACCAATGCTTGGACACACGGCACCGATAAGTTAGGGAATTATATGGATCTTGAAAAAACACCACGTTATTGTTACCTGCATCATGTAAAGAACTTCATAAACAGGCAGATCTGGATGTTAACCTGTTTTATCACATACACAATTGCCCCCTCACCGTTTTTAAGTCCCCCCTCAGTCACTTCATCACGGCGCTGGGGCAGCTTAATAAAGGGGGGGGGGGGGGGGGGGGGGGTTTTTTAC
>CAAKHC010019409.1:9581-19588 GCA_901007825.1 Macroramphosus scolopax | reverse complement strand
CAGAAAGACATGAACTGAGGTGATATCTTGAACTGTTCATGGACCTGAGGATGGACAGTACCAAGAGGTGGGGACAGCACCTGCACCAACAAGGAGACTGAGAGCACTAAGCTTGGAAGGTTCCCACCTAGTTTAGGCCAATAGGAAGAGATGACACCGTGTATGAAGGTATATAATGTAATGTTGAACAAGGCTCAGGGTTCTTGGGACTCGACTTCTTTTGGGACTCAGACTCTTGTCTGAACTCTGCAGCCTCAGGAAACCTCAGCTGAGCGATATTCATTGATGCTTGTGAAATAAACCACCACAAATAGAGAGAAGTTGTTTGTCTCCTATTTTAAAGTTTGCACGAGATTAACAAACACAACAATACCTGAATTCAATGCAATATACTGGATGGTTGTGGATCCCTGTAATATCATCTACATGTAATATCAGCATCATAGTGAACTGCAGTGACAAGTTCAGCATCCCTGAAACATCCCCTCTCCTTGTCTGTTGAACTGGACATGTTGTGAATGTTTGTCATGGCCATGAAGTTACCAGGATGAACCATGATTAATGCATTTTACATCTAAATCCTAAGTGCAGTTTAACCAGCGAGAACAATGATTTGGTTACATGAAAATGTATTTGTTTGATGAGACTACACAGTTTTTATTCTTGACATCAGCAACACATGATCAACTCATGTTGATGTCTGAATCAGCGACCGATGTGAAGTGAGGAAAGAAAGAATCAAGGACATTCACTGACAAAGTCCTCACTCATTTCCATATCAATTAAATGGGAAGCTTGAAAAGGTCCAATAATCTGTGTTTGCCGCAGTCAATGAATATTCCCAAAGTCTCAAGAAAAGAAGAAAATACAGATTTGGAGTGGCAAGCTGACCTTGATATCACAACTGGTGACACTTGGCTGGAACGACCAATCAGAGGGTGTTGGTCCCCACGGTGGGCGGGTGTTACCGGCCTCAGACCTCGGGAATCTGGGTCGGTACCAGTGATACACAGGCAGGGGTTCACTGTGGATCTGTGAACAATGAGGAACAGGACACGTTATCTTCCCGTCTTGCTCAGCTAGCAGCAATTTATTACTTTGTTACAAGACTACAGTGGCGGGCCGTGCATTTCACACCTATGCCTAAATCTTAACTTTAAAATATGCTAAAAAATTATTCGCTTAAGCTTTCCAAGGGGATCCATGTTAAACCATTGAATATTTGTTAATATGACCAAATATTCCTACAAAACATCTTAAGTGACCTGATTTGCAGACTGTTTTTAATTTAAATCAGTTTTATGATGATTGAATTTTGTTCTGCAGTTTAAGTTAATTTTTTTCTTTAATCCTTGCGTGATCAAATGTCACACATTTACAAATATAGCGTGCACTTGTCTTGTAAAGACTCACTCGTTGTTTTCAGTCCGTCATGTCCTGCGATGTGATGAAATCTCAGCCGACATCCTCAAACAGCAACTTGCTGGTCAGAGAGCAGAAGCTGTCCTTCATGATCTTCCCAGTACCAACAATCAGCTTTTCTCTGCCGTTGTCACCTCCAATTCCAGCTCTTCTTTCAACACCTGAGATTTTGAGATTATTAAGATTGCTTTCAGACAAATTAATATTTCTCCTCCTTCCCATACTGAATGTTCGGGGAGCTAATTATAAATCCCTTAACTCCTTCACCTGTCTCTTGTAATGTTTTGAATCTGGCCAGACCGAGTCTCACCTTATTTTGGGTAGTGTCTGTACCTCTGGAGCTAGAGGGTCTGGAGCGAGGGTCGTCCTCCACAGGCCAGAGATCCTGATGCTGCTGACATTCAGGATCACATTGATCCCTGCTGACGTCTTTTGTTCCTTGCAGACCACCACAATGTCTGATTGCCACATGTTGCTGTGTGTCCCATTTGGACTGGATTCACTCCAGATGTTCCTGATCGATATCCCAGCCCCTTGGTAATGACTTGTAGCAGATATTCTCCAAGGCACCAGTTTACATTCTCCCACTAAGTGATGGACTCTCAGTGGAGTCACAGCTGCGTCTGGTGTCTTGTCATGTGCGGTAGATCCGTGCCTGATCTATCGCTGCCATCAGAGCCTCTGTGCTGTCCTTCATGTCCTGTCTTCTCTCACCACTGGTAGGATTTATTGATCTAAAACAGTCTTCAGATGATTGTACATGCCATGGAGGGGCGTCCGTCATACCCCCTCTTCTTCCTCAGTGCACTCTCTTCTGATGTCTGAGCTTCTCACTTTGTTCGTCCTTGCGGGCCAACTTTTTGATTTGCTTGTGGATTGTTTGACCCAGACGATGTCCTTGACACTCCCAAACTCTTGTCCCCATTAACTGATCATACAGTCTCCGGCTGCTGGATGTCGGATTGATTCCTACATGCATCGTCAGGAGTCTCCCTCATCTTGATATAACTGTTAATGTCCGATGTGGTCAGATGGCCTCTGAGTCACAGCCACATGTGTCCTGTCCTTGTACAGAGGGACAAAGGCTACGGCTGCCCATTAAACACTGATCTTCAGATGGATGAGACCTTGTGAAGAGACCAGAGATGGAGCTCCTTCACATTATTTGGCGGACAGCTGTTATGAAATTGAATTGATAAGGTTTGGCTACATTAGAAATTTCTATTTTGGATCCATTAACTTACTTCCTTCTTCGTAAAAGGGATCAACTCAACTCAACTCCTATCTCATATCTCATATCTCTTGTTATAAGACACCACAAAATCAGAACACGCCTGTAAATATCACCTATAGTGTATCAATGCAAGTAGACATAATGCATCAGTGGACTACAAATATCCTTTAGTGCTGGTTTGTCAATGTTACTGCGACCTGCCAAACTAACAATCTACTGTTAGAGAGCAAAGAGTGAGGGGGAAGCTAACAATGAAAATAGCTGCTGAGAAAGATCGAAAATGTAAAAAGAAAAAAAACAACTGGTTTGTTATTTGTGTCCTTCGTGAAACCATCAATAACGTCTATTATCTTTAGTAGTTCCTCTGCTTCGTCCCCACACGTCTTCACTACACGTTGGAATGTTAGTGAATCCACTTTGTATCCATTACTGGAAAACTTATTCGTCTCCTTGTCGTGTTAGTCGATCGTTTGTTAATGGAACAGCGGAGCAGTTATATGCTACGTTAACACTTTGTCCAGATGGATGCACACATGCTTCTTTAAAGTTTTATTTGAATTCATGACTAGTACAAGCTGTCAGGGCGTCACCAATGAAAGCGGAGGGTAACATGTTTATCAGAGAAACTGGTTTAAATGAGTGGCTGAATCTGCTGATGAAAACCGGTCGTGCTCAGACAACCACAGACACACAGCCGGGGTTTATTGTAGAAAGTCATTTATTACAGCCTCTCTCCCAATGCCTTGACAACTTTGCAACAAAAATCCATGGAGTGGAGCCGAGAAAAGAGCCGGAGGTCTGTTGCAAAGAAACAAACATAGTTTGACCTCCACCAGATTCGCTACCTGCTCAGACAGCGTGGGAGTAACAAGCAACTTTTTGTCACTCTGCTGTTCACATTTACAGTCACTCCCACATGGAACTACAAGAACTAGTTGTGTAACAATTGGAAAAAAAGACAGCAGTTCAAACACCTCTTCACTGTTTGTTTCATAAGGTCGGCCTTCAGAAATATACCGTTTCTTTATTTTACTTTCTGGTGTGATGCTGGGTCACGTTGGTCTCATGTCCAGTACACAGCTGCTCTGTATCCATTCAGTTGTAGTATTTTACTGTGTGCATGTACAGAGTGATCCATTTGGTGTGTGTGTGTGTGTGTGTGTGTGTGTGTGTGGTAGTATCGAGCAGAGACGGCAGCTAATGCATCGGCTAATTGGATCGCTACAAACTGTCGCCCAATTAAAATAATAAACATAGTAAGACGATGAACTGGGAGGAATCTTCAGGGGACGCCTGTTATAAACGACCCTGCAGAGGAACCGTCGTGCCAAGAATACACACTTTTTTTATTGAGGGCGATAGCGCACGAAGGATGAACAAGCTTGAGCAAAGGACGTCGCTCCCACAGGGGACCGTCGGACGTCTGTGAGGAACCGGCTGAATGTAAAGGAGGTCTGAGCCCGGTCGTTTCTACGGAGGGAGAGAAGATTCAAGGATCTGAACTCAGCCGAGTCGTTCCCGTTCTCTTGTTCATATTTTCTGGACTATTGTGAACGTTTCCAAATTCAACTGACGTTTTTTATTGTTAATTATCATTTATATCAGTGAATTAAAGAATAGGAGTCCTTCTAAGCTGATATCTGAGATCCCTTGTTATTATTTGTGTTAGTGCTGATAAATCTGCCTTCAAGCTGAGACTCAATGTTGATAGTTTTATTGGAAATCTGTTCACAGTTAAAAATATGCTGTTAATAATATTTGAATTTATTTTATGTTGGTCTATATTAATTCCCTGAATTTACATCCCAAACATCCATTATTTGAAGGTTCAGTGTTAACTGTCACCACAGAGGTCACTGCATGGACGGATGTTCAGAAGCTGTTCTCTTGTATCTTCATGGTTTGATGTTGTAGTTGCACTGCAGTGAATCTGCAGGCAGGGTCCTGTGGCTTCATGCTCTGCGTGCTCCAATGATCATAGAAGATATTCTCTAATGAAATACCTTGTTATTAGTGTCACACTACCACACTATGTATGCACAGTTTGCATACATTTGTGACCAGACTGCAGTTTGTTGTTACCTGCAGTCAGATCTTCAGCATCGATGTTGGTCGTGAAGGAGACGTGAAAGACTTTTTCTGTATGAGCTGATAAACCAAGTCTGATATCATGAAGCAGAGATGAAAATAAAACAAGACATTAACTTCTCTGTTGTGGATATGAAATAATGAATAACTATATATTGTTAATAACCAGCGGCAGCTGTGAATAATGTTTGTGTGGCTGGTTTGACTTCATTGGAGGACAGTTCTGATGTGACTTTAAGATTTGAAAGAGGATTCAGAGATGCTGCTATGCACAGCTTTAAGCTACCGAGGGCTGTGTGATGATCTGGGTCCTGCTTCAGAGGGCAGCACCCATACTGGACCGTCCTGGACTGTCTGGTTTGGACCCTTCCTGCAGTTTCTTTACCTCTCTGCTGTAGGATGATTCATTTCCTGCAAAACTAACGAGGTTATATCAGTTAAAGAGAGCATACAGATGGGGTAGAACAGCAGCTTTACAATAATAGAGATGCCCAATCCACACCCTGGAGCTGCCTTTTGTTTTCACGCCGGTAAAAGAAGACTGATCATCATTACTTTGGTTCCTTATTAATCATGTGCACAACAATTTCAGTGAAGCGTTCTTCGGCAGGAAATCGTAATCTCCCTCCAACAACGCTCAAAGGACGTATGTAAAAAAATATAAAATATAATCCAATGGAAATAATATAGGACATCATGTGTAGTAATGATGAACTGTGAGAGTGACAGGCTGTGCAGCTGTAGTATGAAGTATTATACTAGATATATTATACAACAGCCTTATAATAAATCTTATCTTCATGAGGATTTTGAGAGCTGTTGGTTTATTTTAATGATAATTTGAAGGCTGTAATTTCTGCTGAGCTGCTCTGAGTTATCCTGAGAGGTGTTCCTAATATACTGTCAACTCTACTTCATAAATATGCATCTTATACATGCTGCTGTCATGTTTGGTTTGTCTGTCTGTTAGCAGGATTACACAAAACCTGCTGGTGTACAAGGAAGTACCTGTTTCAATGGTGATGGCAGATCCATTAAACAGAGCAACAAGTTGTCCTGGTGACTTTCAAAATAAGAGACTGGTCTGGATCCCAGACTCACCACGAGTGCATCTATTGTGTTCACCCTGTGCAATATTCACAGATACATACAGTATATACAGATACGTTAATGTGTTACTTTAAACTTTCTATCTGAGTGATTCTTACATTGAAATACCTGAAATCACAGCTGTTGTCTTTCAGTTAGTTTTGTCAGACAACGTCATGAAATCACAAGTTTAGCAGGTTGAAATAAAGTGATGGCTGGATAAGACCAAGGACTAATGGGACATGTTAGTCCATATCAAGCTCATTATAAATTTCTCAGCAAATGTTAAATGGACCATTATGAATAATTTCGGTTTATTTCTGATACTTTAGCAAATATAGTCTCGTGTGATCTTTCCTATTGTGGAGTTGCATATAAACAGAAAGATGAGTGTGTCCACATGCAGCCCCTCTACAAATGTAGAGGGACCTCAGTGGTCCCCAACCCCCGGTCCGCAGACCGGTACCGGTCCGTGGGTCATTTGGTACCGGGTCGCACAGAAAGAATGAATAAATAAATATTTTATTGTTTATCAGTCTGAAAGATGTTTTATTTTGAAAAATGACCCGGTACATCCGTCTGCGTCTCTTGACACATGTGAAGACGCTCGTCTCAGTCACGTGATATGAAGCCCACAAGCTAGCAGAAGCTAGTGGAAAACAAACGTCTTCTTTGGACAGGGGAAAACACCTAATGAGGAGACGACTTCCAAGAAAAGGAAAGCTGCATTTAAAGAGAATATCAGGAGTCCTACTGGAAGTCTGGGTTCATCGCTGCAGGTGATTCTCATGTGTCCGCTCGGCATCATATGTGGCAGCAGGTGAACAAACAAGGCAACGAAGCCTTCGAAACTGCTTCAGCAAACGTAGACCAAGAAAGGTGAACTGTGTTTTTTATGCACTTTATATTGTTTGTATGCCGGTCGGATTTCATCTGTCCAGGGTACCTTCCTCATTCATTTAGCACCCTGTCACTGCGACTGTGGGTCTTTACATCAGTTGAAACAAGACTTCTAATACGAACAATAACTGTCTTAATAAAACGAATCAACTGGGTCAATGTTAAAAAGGCTTATAGGCAACTTCATGATCAAGGTTTGTATAAACTGGACCAGTTTATGAGTTAATGAGAAATCTGAAACAGACGATCAGTTTTGAGATGAGAGATGAGATGAAATTCAACTTTACTGTCATTGTACAGAGACAACGGAATGCAGTTAGTATCCATCCAGAAGTGCAAAATAGCAGTAAAGTGCAGAGTATGTGCAAATGTACACTATGGAAGTGAACAAACAGTACAAGGATTGCCAGTGAAATAATATTTCACTGGCAATCCTTGTACATATTATGTGCAAAAATACAGCATAGGGAGAATTATGCTTGTTTGTACCAGTCTGAAAACAAACATCTTCTCTCATATATATTCTGGAAATTAACGGTAACTTTGCTCATACTGATTGGCCTTCACTCCAACTAGATGGAGGGTTTTAGATGTTCAACACAGGTTGTATAGTGAAGACTGTGCTTCATTTGTCTTCAGTGGATGTTTGGATCCATCGGATCCACTTTACAGACGGTTTCTGACTGGCTGACTGGTCTGGTCATTCATCGTCCTGCACCAGTAAAGTCTCGAGCATCATCATTTATAGTCAAAGGTCATCAAGGATTTACTTCACCACAATAAACAAGTATTACGCGACTGCATTTCCCACCTCTAATGTCCAGTTCCACCTCATCACAGCAGCGAAGGCTGCACAGCGAGGAGGTCGGCGGACGTGGACGGGTAAACAAAACATTAGGATTTATCACAGATTATCTCTGTTTACCTCCGACGTTCAGCCAAATCAATACTAATACTATTTATAATTGTAAATTTCCCCGTCGTGGGACGAATAAAGTTTTTCTAGGTTATCTAATATAACAAAGATGTCAAAACCATCAAGGAACAAGTCGTCTAACTAACCAACATTTCCAACAGCACACACAAAGGCCTGAACTTGTGTGTTATATCCAAAGCCAACTGAGATTCTGTTCTGCTTCCAGAATTGATGACCGATTTCCAGTCGGCCGTGCATCGTGTCTCCTCGGCTGTCACGTGGGGAGTCTTTCCTCGCCTCCTTGCCAGTCAGAGCCGGATGCCAAGCGGTTCTCCAGAGGGAAGTTGGAGTGTGACTATAGCCACAGTCTGTCACCAGCCTCTTTGTTCTCTACTCGCTCCACAAAACAAACACATCCGCCGCCAAATCAACAGAACAACCTGTCAACCCATCAACAAGACAAACTCCTGAGCTTAGCGCAGTCGCTCAAGTTCCCACCGATCCCCGTGCGGCTCCTCGGTTCTTCTTATTCCTCTGAAGGAAAACAAACACCTGAGGACGACCCGATTCTGGGCCAAGTAGATAACATGCAAATTGTCCAATCAATCGTGTTGATGCAGTTAAATGCAGAGTTGTTCAGTGAGGGGATTAGTTCCTGGGGGGAGGAATTACCTTCACCTCACCTAAACCTCCAACAGAGTGTCTCCACACACTCCGGTCCCGGTAAACTAACTCACTTATTTATGAATAAAGCAGTAAATACTGTGGTTGTATCCAAAGCCTGATTTATATTACTTGTCCGTCCCACACATCAATGACCCGGCGTTGCAATGGGGGACTTCTTGAATCAGATAGCAGCTCTTTGCCACCACCATTGCAGCATACAATTACGATGCAGGAGGCACCATTGAGGATCGATGTGAGACCCGGGGGGCTTCATATCACCCTTATCTTAACTTATTGGAGTCGCCCAAAATAACCTCCATGTAAGGAGGCAGGTGAGCTTGGTCGGTCCCATAAACACTTTGCATCCCCGTTTGCAGCCATGAGTTTCAACAACAACTCAACACCGAGTGGTGATCATTACTATGAAATACACACTTCTGGTCGAGGTCACTCGTGTGCCACTCGCACGGCAGCCGAAGCAGCTGCTCTGTTGATGACTAGACAGGATTAGCATCGGAGTCCATGGACGGCCCGCGATGTGTCACCCGGACATGAACGGGTGCCGTCTGCAGGGTGTCAGAGGGCCGTGACAGGCTGCTACAGTCACCGTCCTGAGCTGGATACTACAGTCAATCACATCAATAAGGAGCTCCAGGTATGGTTGAATCTTACTGCAACAACTCAACAACAGTGAATCCAGGCCAGCAGTTCCTACAAGTTACTGTTACATTTTCAACTTGTTGTTGCACTTAAGAAAACAACTTGTTTAGATCATCAGTCTAAAACTGAACAATATATATTTTGCCATTGTAGCAGCAGAGTGATTTACAATCCATGTTCCATTGATGGAAACTGAGTACGACACAATGCAGGGAAATGAGAGCTCCAGATTATCTTGGGAATAACAGTCATTGTGTATTAGACGCTCGGCACTCGGAGGAAAAGAGGAATCCGTCATTGTTCAACACACAATTTGCACTAAGTGCATTATTTATGTGAAAAGAAATTAACTTTCAATAAAAGTGTTTTACCAGAGCTGAATATGTGGAAGCAGATCACAGCAGGAGGTCTGCAAACCTTAACAAGAACAAGTATCATGTCTAGTGGGAGAGACGAAATAGACGAGGCAGAACAAAACCAAATCCGGCACGATCTTACTCATCGAACCGCTAAAAGGCGTCAAAAGAACATCTTGGATTATTACCGCCTTAGAGGACAGAGATGCATTTTCAAAATGATCCCCCATAATCTGTAAACATGCTGGAATCCTTGTTTTCAAAGGAAAAATCCACAAATCATCTTAGTGCAGAACGGCCCCCTTTTTAGCAAAACTGGGTCATTTCTGTTAATTCACCTCTCGCTGTTCGTTTGTTCCCAGAGGCGGCGGCTTGAACCGACTTCCTAAAATAGGAAACGAAATCGGGACCAGCGGCTTAACAGACGTAGAAAAGGCACATAAACCAAAGGAATGAATCTGATACTTAAACAAGGTGAGACTGACTGACGTCCAGGACGTGTCACATGTTACAAACAATGTAAACGAGTGTGTGAGACTTCGTTTGATGAAGACGAGTCCACCTGCCACAGTCATTATCAGAGATGATTCAGCACAGTGAAGACCTACACCTCCTTCAATTCAAAGGAATCACATCTCCAATCTCTCTCACTCAGTTGCCCCCCCCCCCCCCCCCC